>JAVJAQ010005098.1:0-177776 GCA_032362365.1 Zygogramma bicolorata | reverse complement strand
GCATATTTCATAATATTTCTGAATTTGAATTGGTGTATTTCATCAGATTAGACATGGGATTTTGCGAAGCAGAACAGGCGCGACTTCTACAAATGTTGAATGAAGTAAATTCAGAAAGTCATACAGAACACTTTGATGAATCTGATGCAGTCGAATCTGACCACGAAGAGCAACAACATGGTATTAGTGATACGGAGCAGGATATATCCGATAATATACGAAACAATCTTTACCCACTCAGTATCAAACATAGGAAAGGATGGAACTACCCTTTGGAAAAAACATAAACCTGAAAAAAATTGTTAAAACTGGACAAACTTTTCATTTAGGTTTCGATATGACATGTATAAAACATGAGAATAAGTGTTATTTTTTTTTCCGTTGTTCATATTTGTATTTACTATACTAGAAACACGAAGTAGTTCAAAAATCTGTTTTTTCGATTTTTTGCAATATTGTTACCATTTTTGTAACCCAAATTAGTTCATTCATACCAAATAAACTCCTAATTATTGAATAGCAATGAAATTTTGAAAAAAAAAAATATCCCCTTTATATTTAAAATATAACCAGGTCTGTGACACCGGCGCCACTACTCACTCCTAAAAGTTTCACGCCACCACTGGAAGGTTAAAAAAAACACCGCATCAACCACTAGGGTTATTAGCGGTTACAGTAAATACATTAAATACAGTAAGTACATTGTTACATGCAGGAACAATAATAATATCTGATTCTAGAGAGAAGACAGAACGAAATTGTAGATTGTATGGAAAAACGGGCAGGGTAATTTATGCGGTGCATGCATTTATTCTGATTCGTCGGACTGTTTGTTAACAGTCGGTGATGAGTGACGAGTCGAATTTTTGATGAGAGCGTCAAGGTTGCCGGTTCTTTTTCAATATTTGTCGCAATTGTATAAATGAGGAGGGAGGTGAAGACATCAAATTCGCAGGGAAAAGGTAGGTCATTTGATCAGGGGTTTCCCGAATGATTGTATTCAATATCGATTTTAGAATGTGTTCTAAAAAGCAAGTATGTTCACAAAGTAATAAAAAAGCCACAATTTCTACATTCATTTGAAACAAGTTTCATTTATATTGCCCCAGTGCCATTCTTTATAAGGAGTCCGACACTGAAGTTCTCAAAATAATTGAATAATTTATTCGTTCAGTTGGTAAAGATATTTTGTTAGGGAAAGATGCTATTGTTCGCTAAGGCCTAGGCCGGGATGGACAATTTCCCAAGGAAATTATGAACTTTTGCCGAAAAATGTAAACTGTTTTATTTACATTTATTAAAAATTGAATAATCTGGGGAAAAGTGTAACCAACATATAACTATTGCGACATCCACTTCAACTATTTTTTGTGATGTTATTTTTAGAAGGAACCAGAAAAATACTGATGCGTGAACAGATGGGTCAGGAGATTTCTCCAATTGAGAAATCGAGTGGCGGTTATGTACGAAATTTGAAACATTTTTTGTTCCAAGGTTGAAATGAATTTGCTCAAGCTAGTTTTTTCGGCTGAAACTAAAGGGAGTAAAAATCCCATTGGTATCTTCAATTTTCATCGATGCTTCCAAGAATGAATCTATATTCAACAATGTTTCGTAGCCAACTTCCTGTATGAATGCCCTGAATTTGTAGTTTTTGACGTATTTCGAGAGTTGTTCCTTTCACATCAATAGTTGAAACTGGTTAAGTATTTAGATATATCTGTGACCTTGAAGATTTTTCCGTATACACGGCAACTATTTTGAAATAGTTGACGATGAAACTGAATCGACGAAAGAGTAGAGATCGTAAGATATGCCTTCAAACTTGACGTATTTCTCCGTGAACGAAATGACCGAATGCATTCATTAGGCATTTGTTCCCAATCCGGCAACCTTGATGTCGATAGACATGATACAATGCGGACCAATTGCATTAGTATTAAAATGGTAAGGTAACACATTCAGGTTACGTGTGGATTTGTTTTTTAATCGTATGCTTTCACAATTTTCATGTTCTTCGTTGACGACTGTCAGAAAAAAATCCGGTCACCGTGGATCTCTCGAATCTACTTTTATTTTGTCGTTTCCGTCATCGTCAATTCTCGTTGTCATATATTACATTGTAGGTGGATATTTAAGTCTGATGCATGTGTTTTCATCAACATATATAAATGTGCTAATTTTATTAAGAATTGGAGAAGTTTTGTTATGAAACGTAAAATGAAAGTGAATTAAAAAGACGATATCATTCAAATTTACTGAATGATCAGAGAATAAAATTTCACGCCAGCTGAATTTTATGATATTATTTTCCATAATCGCAGTACGAATGTATGTGGTGAGATACCAATCAACAGTTGAAAGCTCTCAAAGTTTTTGTATTATTTATTTTTATTTCATTCATGTTGATTGTCTAACTCTCTAATTATTTTGCAATGGTGATGTTTTTATTACCAATGCTACGCTGGGTAGTCCAAATTTCACTGTTCGTGAAAATATTCTCTCTTGCAGCATTTTTCATTGAGGAATTAAAAATGCGTTGTGATAATTTTTCGCCTTATAATCGTTCGTTTTTCAGGTTGAGCATTTGAAATTGCTGGAAAAGACGAATAGTTCGCTGGCGTCGCAATTCCAAAAGGCTGTGGAGCACCTCGCGACGTGTAAAGTGAAAAAATGTTCTGTGTGCGCATACACGAAGTCGACTTTCAAGAAAGTGGCGCCGAATCATCGTAAATATGAGTAAGTTATCGCCGAATGAATGAAATGTATAATATTCTTCACCTAGAGTGGGTATAAATGTTCCTTCGTTATGTAGTTTGTAAAATCTTCATGTTTGAAAGAAATCTTAAACTACACATGTAATTTATTCATTCAATGTTTTGATCAGCTTGCAGTCTCTTTGCAAGTAGCTTGCCTTTTCGCGATTATAACACTGCCTTGCCTTACTTTCCTCCGGAGACCTTTGTTTGACTAGTTTTGAAAATTTTTTTTTGGAAAGTTTTATTTCTCTCAATTTTCTATTCATGTTTCTCGAAATGCAGTTATGAGTACTGCAACCACAGTACTCACCGCAGTTTAGTGTCCCCAAGTTTTCAATGGATCTTTACCAATTGAATATCTGGATGCTTGTAGTCGAACTGAAATGAATGCACGGTTATTATCAGCTCCATGCTCTATCAAGCTTTTCATAGTTTTCTGAAACTTGTTTTCAAGTTCACTCAGGACCTGGTTCAAGCATCTGTTTCGTGTGATACTCATTTTGTCCATTTTCTAGTGTATTTTCTCTGCAACAAAGTAACAAACGTCCCAGCATTCAACCATCAGTTCTACCTTCCAGCTTTTATCAATATCCATACCTGAAATGGCCTCAGTATTAGTAGTATCCAAATCTTTACATGGATTCTAGTTAGTATCATTACCTTACTACTGACATAGGTGCTAACTGGCAAATTTCTCTTGATCACTAACCGCTTCCTTCGCTTTTCTGTTTTGTTTCGAGAATTCTGACTCCATCTCGCCGCAGTCGTTATTTACTAGTGTAACGTCCAAATATTTTTGAAAGAAATGCATACATACTCAGTGTAAAAATCACAATACTCCAGCAATGTAGCCTGTAGTGGCACTATATTGGGAGTTTTTGATTACTGGGTAATAGAAGGCTTTAGAGATCCTGTCACCACACATTCCATTTATAATCCGTCTTTATTTCGGTTCTGGCTTCATCTCGAGACCTATCGGCCTGGACTCTGGACTATCATCATATATCATCACTTGCATTTGATATGGCTTTGCTGCGATCTCAATTGCGATAAGAGAAAAGTTGAAACAGAATAATCAATCCAACTTTGTCATTTTCGATTGTCTGTCTTTTATATTGAAGTCAGATATGACTTTGGTGTTTGAAGGATCATAAGATCTCTTTCTACCACGATACCTTTGTTCAGTTCCTTTCCGAAGCTCGAGTAGAAGGCTTTAGGGATCTTTTCACCACACTTTCCATTTATATCTGTCTCTATTTCGGTTCTGGTTTCATCTCGATACCTATCTGCCTGAACTATCATCATACATCATCACTTGTATTTGATATGGCTTCGCTGTGATCTCAATTGCGATAAGAGCAGAGTTGAAACAGAATAATCAATACAACTTTGTCATTTTCGATTGTCTGTCTTTTATATTGAAGTCAGATATGACTTTGGTGTTTGAAGGATCATAAGATCTCTTTCTACCACGATACCTTTGTTCAGTTCCTTTCCGAAGCTCGAGTAGAAGGCTTTAGGGATCTTTTCACCACACTTTCAATTTATATCTGTCTCTATGTCGGTTCTGGTTTCATCTCGATACCTATCTGCCTGAACTATCATCATACATCATCACTTGTATTTGATATGGCTTCGCTGTGATCTCAATTGCGATAAGAGCAGAGTTGAAACAGAATAATCAATACAACTTTGTCATTTTCGATTGTCTGTCTTTTATATTGAAGTCAGATATGACTTTGGTGTTTGAAGGATCATAAGATCTCTTTCTACCACGATACCTTTGTTCAGTTCCTTTCCGAAGCTCGAGTAGAAGGCTTTAGGGATCTTTTCACCACACTTTCAATTTATATCTGTCTCTATGTCGGTTCTGGTTTCATCTCGATACCTATCTGCCTGAACTATCATCATACATCATCACTTGTATTCGATATGGCTTCGCTGTGATCTCAATTGCGATAAGAGCAAAGTTGAAACAGAATAATCAATACAACTTTGTCATTTTCGATTGTCTGTCTTTTATATTGAAGTCAGATATGACTTTGGTGTTTGAAGGATCATAAGATCTCTTTCTACCACGATACCGTCGTTCAGTTCCTTTCCGAAGCTCGAGTAGAAGGCTTTAGGGATCTTTTCACCACACTTTCAATTTATATCTGTCTCTATGTCGGTTCTGGTTTCATCTCGATACCTATCTGCCTGAACTATCATCATACATCATCACTTGTATTCGATATGGCTTCGCTGTGATCTCAATTGCGATAAGAGCAAAGTTGAAACAGAATAATCAATACAACTTTGTCATTTTCGATTGTCTGTCTTTTATATTGAAGTCAGATATGACTTTGGTGTTTGAAGGATCATAAGATCTCTTTCTACCACGATACCTTTGTTCAGTTCCTTTCCGAAGCTCGAGTAGAAGGCTTTAGGGATCTTTTCACCACACTTTCCATTTATATCTGTCTCTATTATATGTCCCGTGGCTACCTGGCGCAACTTATTTTCTGAAAGACAAAAAAGAGGCATTGAGTAGAGTTCACAGGTACTTTGAACGCTTATGTTCAATTCAATTCAATTCAAAATATGCTTTATTGTCTTAAGTACATACACACTTGTTGACAAAGCTTGTAATATAACATAAGTATGAATACAAACCATCATATACATAAGTATACAAACAATATACATAAATAAGAGATAAAAACAAATAGTACAAACATAGTTACTACAATGCAAACAGAAATTGCAAAAATAAGCTTGTATAAAATTTCACTATAAAACAAACAGAATTGTTAAAATAAGCTTATGTAAAGCTATCGTTGAGATATTTAAAACACTAATAGGTTCAGGTCAAAATTGAGAGAGATTAAAAATATTAAACCAACATCAAAACACAATACAAGGAAGATATTTTTTTTAGAATTCCTGTAAAAAGTATTCATCCATATTATATAAAGGATTTGCGATAAGTAATGCTTTCACCTTAGTACGGAACATACGAATACACAAGATATTTTTTATTGCATTTGGCAAATGATTGTATAATTTTATTCCATTATAAATAATTGACTTCTTGATCAGAGTGGAATGGGGTATTATCAATTTGACCTGGCCACTCTGTCTTGTGTTGTAATTTGTCGAGACTACCTCAAAGGTATTTCTGTTTTTGTGAATCAGTGAGACTGTTTCTAAAATGTATATATGTACCTGCTAAGTAGGGTAGACGGCCAATTTACAGGTGCCAGATGAGAAAGGCGAGTGAAACCTGACACTTCCAGGTTACCATAATTTCCGCCTGACGCTTTATAGCTAGAAAGTTGGACTTCATCTACATTCTGACGCTTGATTTTTATATATGTCCAGACCCTTGAAATATTCAAGTGAGTGTGAGCCCGAAGGTAGGTTTATATCAACGCGAATTGATTTCTCCCTTGTAACTCACTTGAATATCAAGCCATTTGAACTAGGCCGCGCTCAGTTTGGATACGAATTCGTATCGTACGTGTACGTGCGATCGTGTTCGTACGAATTGAGTGCGCACACTGAATGCGTTTCAATCCGTCAAAAAGGTACTGATCTCTCATTCGTAGAGTCATCTGTCGAAGTGCAATGAATAATATGTATGAGCCCACGATATTAGGGATACACTTAAAAACTTTTTTTCACAAAATAACTTGTAATGTTCTATGTGTTTGCCAAAAATAAATGTAACAAACTTACCAGACATATTCATTTCCACGGATATTTCTCGCCATGCCTTGCGTTGAACATCCCGTAAGTGGTAACTCGAATCACTCTGATCCCACAAACATTTATGTCCGTAAATCAAGTTGATACATTTTTCAACTTCCATGTTTACGCACGAACGTGTTTACAAATCCCAACAAGTTCGGATTGATTTCGGACGTCGGAACTACACGTACGTATACGTACGACAAACTCGCATCCAGTATGTGCGCTTCCATAGTACTCAGAAGGTTCGGATCGTTCGTACGTATTGGTACGTATACGCACGAGTGAAATTCGTACGAAAACGCGTCCAAACTGAGCGCGGCCCTTACGTTTAATGTGTATGGAAGTCTTTATACACAACTATTGTATGATGTGCCCATTATACGTCTGTTTGCTCAACCTTAATGATACCCATTATTCACTAGAGAATAATGAGTCATTATTCGTTGCTATCAAATACTTCCTTGATTTACTTTATAGTGTAAACCACCAACTATTTTCAATTCAGTTCTTTACCTACATAAAAAAAGCCATCGACTATGAGTGTGCGTGTCATACCGAAATAGCTTTTGAATCCAAACAAATTTGACTCAAACCTGTCAACAGTTTTGTATGAAATATTTGTTAGAATAAAATAATAGTTTTTCTGAAAAAAAATTTATGTAATGTAACAAAATTTTTCAACAAAAAAACTTCAACGTCGTGGATAATAGTCATCATTATACGCTCGTTGCATAATATACTATTCATAATCACTTGATCATATTTTCGTTGACTACCTATTCCGAATCAAGTTCAAAGAAGTCGCACAATCACGTATCACAGCTCACATAAAACTTTTCAGATCACAATTATGCAGCTGCTTAGAACTGTTCTCAGAAGAACATAACTACAGCCTACTGAGGCGTGCTGTTAATTTAACCGGTGGAAATCCTTTCAGATAGAAATTACACTCACTTGAAAATGTAATCATAGTACCCCACCCCAGCACCCATACTCAGGGTTGATTGTTTTCAATGTGGGGGTTCGGCCCTTGAGATTTGTCTGGATGAGCTAGTATAGGTTTGAAATAGTCTTTTAGGTAACATATATGAAGTTCAATCGTCAAAATGTAGGTAATATTATGATTTGGTATTGAGCATTACAGGCGCGTATACAGCTCAAGTTTATAGGGGGGGTAATCACTAAGAAATTTATGCGTTTCCACCATTTTATCAAATCTCAAATACTGTTTTGTTTGGAGTTGAATTTACAACTCAGCTCAAGAGAGAAAAATAGGACTGCGGTAAATTTTGGAGAGATAATAACGTGCCTTAAAGACCTTACCTTTGGTTTTAACTTCCACCGTTGGCCGGCCGGCAGGTAACAGTCGTGGGCTGAAGGACTTGCAGCTTCTTGTAATTTCGTGGTGGTAGTTGCTCGATAATTCTGCTCAAAATCACTTTTGTGCGATATTTTGAATTTGATGAGATAAAGGTGTATGATCGATAAAATAACGGCGATCACTTGCGACCATTACTCGTTTTACTTCTTGTTTCGTGCACCTGAGGCGCTAGCTTCGAGTAAAGTCTTGAAGGAATATTTCGCGGGAATATACAGGGTGAAAGAACTAAATTAGAAAAGCAGATTTTGGGGATTGATGAAAAATTGAAAAATACTTTTGTATATACATAATTATATGAGTTACACATAAAAGACGTTCACAAGGATGTGGACGATCCAAACACATATTTGCCATTTTACAAACTTACCTTTCACAATGACTTAAATTATTAGGAAACCGTGGAATAAAAACGTCAGATTTGTTAAATCTTCCTTTTTTTTTCATAAATAAAATTGGAAAGTAGAGAAAACCATAATTTTCGATGAATATAAACTTCAGACATAACTAACATTTACCTTGTCAACGTAAGTGAAAATAAACCGTTATAATGATATTCGTTCATGAATTTATCATAGTAAATATCAGTATGAGTAGAATGAAAAGTATATACTTATTGAACACAAGATAATGTAATAAAAAAATTAAATAATAAATTTTAATTTAGGTTTATCAATTTCTCCTGAAATACCAGAGACTATATAATCCTCTGAGATATTCTATAATTTTGATAATAATTCTGAATTTAATTACTGGATTCTGCGATCTCACAGGATTACAGGTAATAAAGGTGAAATGTAATAGATTTTTCATTCATTTATTATGTTTTTTGATATCTTCCTATATTTTTTAATATATATTGTAATATGTTATGTTACTGACTGATCATGGGGGGGTAATTACCCCTTTTAGCCCCCCTTGTATACGCGCCTGGAGCTTTGAAGCGTCTATATAAAAATCAAGCAATCAGAATTCAAGTTAAGTTAACCCTATTTTTAGTACCTTTCTCATCTATTATATAGGAATCGGCCGTCTACCCAACTTAGCAGATATATAGGTGTTCAAAAAGTACAAATGAACTCTTTTTTTTATTAAAAATACTAGGCTCTTACTATATAAACAACATCTGAACTGAAAAAGTCCGTCTTCATATACATGAGTTCCGAAGTTTTTAAGCTTACAATGATAATAAGGAACTCGTGTATTTTTGTGAAAAGAATGAAGTTTAAAAAAAAACTCACAAACACTTTCTGTTGATAGGTACATGTAACTGTTTTGTTTCATTTTCTGGTATCTTTCTTCCATTTTGTGAACGAATCAAACGTCTCTGAATGATATACACATACCTATCGTCAGAGAGTGTTTGTAAATGTAAAGATTTCTCTTCTTCGAATCTCTTCCTCCTTTTCTCTCTCTCTTTTTGTCTTTTTCTCTCTCTTTCTCTTCTCTTCTTCGCTTTTTCTCTTTCTCTCTTTCCCTCTTTTTATCTTTCTCTCTTTCCCTCTTTTTATCTTTCTCTCTTCCCCTCTTTTGATCTTTCTCTCTTTCTCTCAACTCTTTTCACCAGCCTCCAAAACATTCCGTAGTCCGACACGAGCTTTCGATTTCAGCCGCAAGCTGTTCGGCTGCCTGCAGACGCCGTTCCTCGAGATGCGCAACATGATCCGGCCGCCGCCGTCGCCGATCCGCAGCGACGGCGAGACGCTCTCCGAGTGGTTCGTGGACGGCGACGCCGACGGCGGCGCTGCGAGCGAGTGCTCGTCGCTGAACGTGCCCTTCGCCGAGATGTCCATCTCGTACATGGACGACGGCTCTTCGACCTCGGATTGTTCGAGCTTCACGCGCGCCGGCGAAGAATTGGACGGGCTGCTAGCCGAGAACCGGAATAGTTTTAGAGGTGAGGTTATGGCAATAATAATTGACCATGTCTATCTATTTTTGATTGCGCACTTGTTCATTTAATGGTTGGCATCACTGAAATTTCGATCACGTGACATGAAGTTGAGAAGTTTTTCTTATATTCGATTATTCAAAATGAATTATAATAATTGTAATGCTTAAAATAACGTTGCATGTTTTCTTCACCATGAAGTATTGAATAATGAATACTGCCATGAAACAAAAAACGATACATGCATCAGTATCAGTTTGAATTGTGTATCTATTGCACTGCAATAACAACAGAGAATTGAAATGCAGAATCAGCTTTTATTAAACTACTTGAAGTACCACGTGATGAAGTAAATATATTTAAATCATTCATCTAGGAATCTATGAACAGTGTAGGAGAGTTGACTGGTATCTATTCTGATGAATTCGTAAGAATTGTGTCTCCTTTATATCCAAAGATAACTGATTTTATGATATATCAATTGCAAGTTGAATGATTATTTGTAGATTACTTCACCCTAGTACCATGTAAAATGAACGGCCTATTTTTGTACAGTTACTGTGATTAGGTTCACATCAATGTATTATTTCCAACAATCTTATCATTAATTTACCGAAAACCTTTTATGTTTTCGATATCATGAAATGTTGAATAATGAGTATCAATGGAACAAAAAACCATTCAGTATCAGTTTAAAATGAGAAGAAAGACTGAAAATTATCCAGAAAATAATAAAATTTAAATCTTTATTGAAAAAATATTTGCTCTCCAGTTGAAATTTTAAACTCCATACATAATTACAATTTTTTGATGGCAGCTTTTATTTATTCTCTTTATTTGTACAACTTTCATTGTTATTCTAACAATGTAATTATTAATTTGTTTTGTACACTGTTTTACTTGGTAACCAAATAATTCAGTTGATTACGATTGATTTTTTTATCCCTGTTATAAACTTTGTAGTTTCTTGGGAATGATAAAGATTATTATTATTATTGAATAACTCCAAGAACCAAAAGTAACGAAACAAAGGTTGATGTCAGTGGAAGACTGTTACTAAATACCCAAGAGGAAATGTATTTGACATTTGATTGAAGAAGAGAATAACAATAATCATCAAGAGTGTCAATAATAAACCTGAATTTGCTCCAGGTTTTGACGTGAGAGTGACAAGCACCGCCGCAAACTCTCCTTCCCAATAATGAAGTTTAAATTGTTTGGAAAGCAGACTTGGATGAGCTGTAAAAAAATAGGTTCTCAATCTCGCATGGTACTACGGTGAACCCTTTGTCAACAATCACAGATAACCATCAGCTTCCAATCTTTAATCATTCAACTTGCTTTTGATGTATACAAAATTCTCACGAATCCATTAGAATTAATACCAGTTGACACTTTGGCAGTGATGGTAGATATCTCATTTAAAAATACTTTGTTAGGTAGTACTCCCTTTCCATTTTGGTAGCATCTTGAATATTAATTTGTTGACATCTCAAATGATTTCAATACTTGATTATAAAACTTACAAAATTTTCTGGATATATATATTTTCAATAATTCACTTTACCACAGGTTTTTTCATTGGATCGATATAAATTAGATTTATATCTATCTGAAGTAATGATAATGCAACACAAATATTTTCAAACCAAAAATTAAAATTTTTCAAAATTCTAGAATTTTTTTATGGCGAATCTATCCCTCTTGTTAGTTACTCTCGGTCATGAGATTAAAATGAAAATATTTCAAAATTCTAGGATTTTTTTATGGCGAATCTATCCCTCTTTTTAGTTACTCTCTGTCATGAGATAAAAATTTCAGTGATGCCAAATCCTAAATAAGTGCGCAACCAAAAATAGATACATGTGGTCAATAATTACAAAAGTATTATAAATGCTTTATTGCAGATCATTTCGGGCGACACTTGTTTTTTTTTACCCCCACCTATCTCATGTTTCGGAACGTTCTTTGAAACGGGTTTCAATAGCTCGTCGGCTATGGCCGATGTAGTTAGTCATTGTTCCAATCTCTTAAATTGGACAGAGCCGACAGGCTATCGAAGCCCGTTTCAAGGAACATTTTACGCACATGAGGTACGGAAGGGTGGAAAAATCCACTGTCGCCCAACATGCTCTGGACAATGACCACGACATTGGTGAAAACAATCTGAAATTGATCAAGCATGTACATGAAACAAGGCTGCTCGATTCATGTGAGAATCTAGATATATCAAAATTAGTATAACTACTTTTCTTCGGGATTGAAGGCCGTCGTTCTTTGGAATTTCTTCCTGACGTTTTAGCGCGAGTGGCCAGCTTCTTCAGAGGCTTACTCATTTCCGATGACTAAACGTTTCGATTTCTCAAGGCGTATTTATATTGATGCAGGTTGTCTGGAGTGTTAATTACTTCTGTCGGGTTCGGGGAATAATCATCATTATTAGTTGCCGCACAACCTGCCGTGATTTCATTAGTTATTCTTGATTTCCTCAGAATGGGATTCCAAATTCTATTTAGACTCAACGCTTCTTCCTTTCTGTTAAAATTGTCCGCATGTTTTTGGATCTCTATTGCCTCCCGTACCAGTCGGCTATGGTAACCCTGGTTGGGGGCAATCAGTTTTGCATTTTCGATTGCTTACACTCATCTTTAGATTTAGTATCATGTTGCTTCTCCTGAAGATGCTCACTTTGTTAGAGAAACGCGCGTCGTGTCCAAATAATATAAGTTTGGTGTTGGAGTAAATGATCTCTACAAAAAGTTCCAACTTTTACACCAAAGGATCCAATCTTATCGTTCATTTGTGCAACCTTATTGACAAAGCTTTAGTACATATAAAACACAAATCGTATGATAAAAACAAATTGTATAGGCAAAACTAGCATAGAGAATACTACCTGTAATATGAACATTATATGAACTCTTGATGTAATGAATGGAAGAATTCCTCCAGGGTTTCTCCAAAAGGAAATTCTTGACTGTTGACTGAAAATTTCCTGTGTGTTTGAGCCAATGAACTGCTTGCATTTAGATCTATTGCTATCTGATTCAAGTGAAAATTTCACACCAACAGTGTTCGACCAATGAAATGTGTATTTTGTTTCTCTTTACCTTGGCAACCGATGGCTTTCAGCTATTTTATCGGAAATTTTTTCCCGCGTGGGTAACCTGCAGATAATCATAGTGGACATTTTTTGACATAAGCAGAGAATATTTTGTTTGGCATAACATGTCACTTACTCACTTTGAGCAGAAGTTAACAAAATTTAACTTTTCAAATTCGGCACTAGAGCAATTTGATGAATGAAAATACAATATTAATCCACATCTTTATTTGCGAGCCACTGACACAATTATTATCATGTTTGAAAAAAGGATAAGTATCTGTTTTTTGTTGCTTTGAGTATGGATCTTGTGAGGCCTAGTTGTTTCATTGCATTTCAGGGCGTTGACATTTTCCGGTGATATTTATTTTCCTCGTTTGCAGAGAATTCGTTATTTTTAGAATCTGGTGAACCAATAAATAGAGATTTGGGGTTATATTTACTGTAGGTGTGCTCATTGTGAGCTAAGAGACTTATCAGATGTCCAAGTCGTAATTGTAAAATTCGATTCATTTAAGGTACATATCTTTGTCGTCCATGTTTACTGAAATGTTTCACAAGAATACCAGGACAGGAGGTGTTGAAAATTCAGCTTATATTTCTATGCAACTGAATAGAATAGAATTTATTGATCTCATAATATCAAATAATGACATAAGACAGGTCAGATATAAACAAATTAAAAGGTTCAGCTTGAAACTAGAACATCTACCTTAAGATATTAAAGCTTCCTTTACAAACACAGTATCGAAAAAAAAAAAAAAAAAAAAACACAGACAACATTTCTACTCACAATATAATCAGGTACATTTAAAATCAAAGTATATGTTGCAGTTTGGACACAGTTCAACAAGTATTTTCAAAAAAATTCGTCAACTGAATATGGACACATGTCAATGAGAAAGTTTTTAGTTTTCTCTTTAAATTTATGTAATAAGGCAATATCTTTAAAATATTGTGGGAGTCTATTATAAAGTTCAATTCCCATTGCTACAGGTGATTTCTCACAGATTTCTATACGTTTTGGTAAGGTACCGAAAAATGTGGTTATATCTTGTATTATGTGCATGAATATCACTATTTCACAGATAGTAGTCCTTGTTTCTATGAACTGATGTGAGTAAATAATGTATATAACGACCATACATAGTTAAAAATTCTCAAGTGGATAAAAACAGGCCGACAAGAGTCTACAAATGAGATGTTTGAAATACACCGCAGAATTCTTTTCTGTGACAAAAAAACATTTTTAGCATAGAACAACTACCCCAAGTGCAAATTCCATAACTAATGCTAGACTGTATTTCACTAAAATAAATTAAACGAATGTGATTTACATTAAGTGTTTTCCTTAAATTTCTAATTTGAAAACATTTAGAATTTAACATCTTCGATAAATTTAAACAGTGAGTCTTGAAGACAAATCTAAATCAAAAAATACTCCTAAAAATTTCACATTGTCTGTTTTTGTTATGATTGAGTTGTTAACCAATATATCAAAGTCAGTGGAAGAAGTTTTTTGGCAAGGATGAAAAGAGATACAATTCGTTTTATTTGTATTGAATAACAAGGACTGATCGCTAGACCAGGCAGAAAATTTCAAAAGGGCATTCGTAATTTTATCTTTTAAAATGTTTTGGTCTTCATCACTAAATAGAAATGTTGAATCATCTGCATAAAGAGTGATGAATGACTCTGGTATCAATGAAGGTAACTCACTGATATATAGGATAAACAACAGAGGTCCAAGTATGGATCCCTGTGGAACTCCTTGTGAATTAACCATAAGATCAGACATATATGTATTTCATTTATCGACAATTTTGAGTTTGTAACCTGTTATCTGGGTATAGGGATAACCATTCAAATGCTTTTCCCCTTATACCATATTTATAGAGCTTGTCTTTCAAAATACCATACTGGACACAGTCAAAAGCTCGACTGAGGTCACAAAATATCCCAGTCGGACTATCTCCCCGGTTGACAAGATTCAGAACTTCATTATAGAAAGATTCCAAGGCTATTGAAGTTGAAAACGTCGCTCGAAAACCATGTTGATGATCGGTACAATGAATAACTTCGGTAGTTTTTCGACCGAATCGATTCATTTTGTTGAAGCTCACACAATGACTAAATTGAATGTGACATAACAAGGCAAAGAGGATTCAATTGTTGAGTCTGTGACACCCGTTTCGACGATGCAATTTGTCGCTGCAATTTTTTGCGGCAACTTGTCGCTGCGAGAAATGTCATCTTGCCTGTTTGCATTGCCAAAATTTAAAAATATCACTGAATGTTACCAAGGTAAACACCTACAATATCTCAATTGATATATGATTCAATTCATTTCTAATACTTGTAATTTTGCTAAATTCACCTTATCACTTTACTTGATTCCTTCAGTTTCGAAAGTTAACTGATTTTGTGGTGTACGGCAACAAATTTACTATAGAAATAACTAAGTCGCTGCAACATATCGCATCAAAAAAGATTCATGCAATTGGAAAAACTTGCATGGATACATGCAACTTTGAGAAAATTAGTATTATTTTATTCATGAGCTGGAAAAAATTTCCGGAAATAATTCAAGCTTCTAGCTTCGAAAGTGATTTCCCTGACTTGAACCGTCACAGCCATCATATTTCAACAAATGCTGTTGGAATTTTATCTCTGAACACGAGCAATTTCACCGAAAGATTAATAAATCGAACTGTATTAAATAAGAAGAATATGAAATGAATGATTTTGTTGTTGCATTTAAGCTGTACGTCAGAATTTGAAAAAACGTATTGTGTCAGCGTTATAGCCGAGCGGTTATGGGGTGTACTACTTATCACTGGTTCGATCCTTTTTCCGTTTATTTCTATCACGAGACATTTTCACTCGATTCTATTGAACTATCGATGATTTTCAATCAGATTATATGCACAAACACGATGAAACTAGTTCATAGTGTGTAAAATTGATTTTCTTTAAATTTTAAGTTTTCAGTCATCCTGTATCATTGAAACAGTACACCTCCACGATTTTTGTACTTGGAGCGATGTTTTATGTGTGACAATTGCAAAGTAGTCTGTAAAAAGGCTCTCACCCTAATTATTTTTTAATTTATCGAACCCAAATTCTTTGATATACATGAAGTACAACGTAGCACGTTATCATTTCTGCAGATCACGATTCGTTTTACCTTCAATGACTTCCTCCCTTTCAAAAGCAGACTGTGAAAAAAATGGCCAATAAATCTGTAACTACTGCCAGGTCTATCACCAATTTTTGGAAAAAAGGTGAAAAGCGGTTAGTTTTACAATACACTACTGAGATTTTCATTATTTCATAAACTATAACCCTAATACGTCACATTGATACCGTTGACAATTCATAGAATGATTGGTCTACATAGATTAGTTTTGGTTTCTTCAACCGTTCTATAATCGATGCGAAAACAAACAGGACTATATGTGCCATTTACATGTACATTTTTTGTTTATCCAAGATTCATTTCTTCAAATCGAACTTTATTCAAAATTATCCACTTCCTTGCATGTCGACTTGCACGTATTATTTTCTCTTAATTCTCATTTTTTTATCAGTGTTCGGTAGTGATTCCGGTTTCTCGTCCGACGTTTGCGGTGACTACAAGAGCAACACGGCAACGCCCAAAGAGAAGTTCTGCCCCAAGGACAGTCTGGATGAGACGGACTGCGCCAAATTAACCAGGACGAAGTGGACTTCATCGTTTCGAAAATTAATAAAGCGGATTAAGAAATAAGTATAACTTCTTAACGTACATTCGAAATACTCTGTAGTTTTAAGCTTTTACGGTTCGATATTGTAAATTATATCAAATAGGACGCCAAATATTTCGATAGACGGAACCGTTGATTCAAAAAAGAAATTTGGAAAAAGTTCATTTGTGGCAATCGTCGATATTTTTCTTATTCCTCCTCCGGTTTTGTTTGTCGTGTGTGCGTGCTATCTTTTTGACTGTTTTCAAAATGCTGCCTTATCATGTGCGGACGTTTTTGTCTTTTTTTATTCACTGATTGGCATCTGTTTCTGTAGCAAAAATATAAATGATTTAATGCATTTGTTGCAAAGCTGTTTTTGTGAAACTGAACTCAACAATAAAATTACATTGAGTTTTACATTGGTACTTACAAATGTATCTACTCAAAACATCATTTCTTTCGTATTTACACTATTTCAACCAGTATTCTTATAAATGCATGGTATAGGAGATACAATCTCCACAACTCTGAGTGGAATTGTCTTTAAAAGGAGATATTTTTAGCTCGTTTTACTTCGTATGTTATCATATGCTGAAAGCAACCAATGATATATAGCAGAAGCTGTAACAGGTTAATATAAAATCTTTGACATGCCACCGTGATATTCTGAACGGGTTAGATACAACATTTCATCATTGGGTGTTCGTTATGAATCTGTGCTGTCATTGCACTTGAATATACAGATGCCGACATTGCTCAAAAGTGAAACTTATGAACTGACTATTTAATTTTATCTTTTCAATCACAGTTGGTAGTTCTCGTCGTGCCAAATACAATTCATTTGTCTTTTCTATACTTCCTGCTAGGAATCGCATATTAAAAGATAAGACCTCGGTTGTCTTCAGCTTGCAAAAGTTTCTACTTTTGAGGAGTTTCATTTTAATAGAATCTGGTTGAATTTTACAGTAGACAATGATGCGCTTGAACGATTATATCCCTCAAAGTGTGCATCGTGAAATGATTGATACATTCACTATTCTTTACGAATTTTTGTGATATCAAACTATTTGAATTATCTCGTGAGTGAGCGAAGCAAATTTTCAGTCAATGATTGAAAATAGTGAATATTCTGTAGTTTATTTCCTGCTATCTCTTCGAATTTATTTGATGCAATGATAGATTTTGTGCAGATCAATGTGCTTTAGAAAATTAGAAGATATGAAATTGATGTTAGGATTGCATGTCATTGATTCAAGGAATATTTTTTGTGTAATTCGAGTTCCTAGTGGAAATTCACCATAAAATCATTTATGAACTCACTAAAATTGGAAATAATTCAACTGATCTTGTTGAATTTTTCATAAAATCAGTTGCATTTATTTGAAGAGTAAATATTAGGAGTGAACTGATACGTTAGTTAATGTAGAGTACTAATTCAAATAAATTAGTTCGAATAAATTTGACTGACTAGACTTTATGGTCTCGATACTGAATGAATAAAAAATATGGCATTGTGTTCGAATTTTCCATTGAAATTAGTCAATTGTCGAGTTTTTTTGTTTTTTTCATTGACCTTTGCTGAAAGCAATTTCATTTTTGACTGCTCTTTAGTATGTTCGTTTATACATGTTTCTGTTCTCTTCCTTTCCACTTCCAATACTATTAATTATATTTTGTACTTATTGTTATTCCCTATATATATAATCATGTAATTTTCCTTGGTTTGATAAAACTAATGAATATAAAAATTCAATTTTAGTGTCAGAAGAATTCATTCAGTTCGAAGTTCCTTTCGAGTTGAGCAGAAAAGAACTAGTTTTCGAAAATGATGTACTGTTCACTGAAAAACTTCAATTTGTTTTGAATTTCAGTACATCAAATATAAATATCAATGATGCTTGCTTTTCTAAAGGCAGCTGTATCTATAGTTCATCCACCATAAATGTAGATTCAGTACTTCCATCTGCCTTGTTTATAGCTGCTCATCAAGTTGATTGAGAAAAATTTGGAAGCTTTTGAAGAAAGTCACCAGTGTTTTCACTTTCCACCTATGATGAATGAACTATTTTGAAATAAGTGTGTGTAAATTTGAAGCGAGTAATTTAGTTTCGAGACATTGATTCAATGACCGTAAGGAATTGGTGATATTTGATTTTTATGAATTGAGATAATTTATGAAGAATGTTGTCAACTCATAACGAATTTTATCGTTAGTGAATTTCTATCACAGTTTTTGCAATTTTTATCTTAAAAAATTGGTAGATGAGTATATATCCAGTTGAGACACTTATGATAACCGTTATAGGGATATCTATAGAATTTCTAATAATGGAAGCATTTCATTTTTGGAATTAGAAAAAAATTATAAACTGTGTCAAAGATAATATATTTTGAATTTCAAATTTGTCAAAACATCGTTATTCTTCATTTTCATTGAAATATTGACACATCTTTGAATTTGTATTAAAAATATTATTAGTTCAATGCTTTCTTGCCGACTTGATGTATTCGAAATTTTATCCTGTGTTATTATCCTTGTACATTTTATCATTTTAAGCCCCTGCTATTTATTTTGTATCAACTCTTCCCATTACTGCGAGAGACATGGAATCTTCCTTGTAATATCGATCTTCTTCATTATTTACCATCAGTATTCAATCTTGTACTTATTTGTCTCAAGTATATTTTGTTTGGACCATTCTAATCGGTGGCAGCTTATTAGTTGTAAGTATTTATAATTTTTATGTCTTATCACATTCCAGGACGACTGCAAAATCTCACTCTTGCCCTATGTTTCTAAAATTGAATCATGAGCATCGTTCAAATATTGTTTTTTTGAGGAATTCATTCCAGACAGTGAGATATTGTCTTCAACAAATTTGTAGGTGCTCTCGAAATATAAAGGCAAAGTGCGACTTTTGAGGCGCTCCATAATCACAAACAAAAACTAATAATCACGGTTAATATTTCGCTCACGAAATTATTTTTTGTCAAAAATGTGATATCAAATAATATATATTTCAGTTGGTATTGTTTATTTTGAATAAAACCATTTTCGACAGTTTACGTTAACTCATTTATTCCTATCCTCAAACGCAAATAAACTCTTCATTTTGATTGTAATGTCTTGGGACAATGAAGATGAAATTAAATATTTCAGTGTTGTAAAAATTATTTATCTACACCCGTACTCTAATAATACACTTATATGCCCACAACCCGTTTTATAATGAAATCCATTACGATACAGATTTTCATTACGATGCAGATTTTTAACCAATAGAAACCCATTATTTTTCAATCAAGCATGATGTGCAAGCTTTGCATTTTGACGTTTGTCAAGTCAAAATCAGTAAGTATTGAATTTTTGAAGAATTTAGTCAATTTTCGATAATAGCATGAAAATGTCTTATAGCAGTGATATAGAAGAATTACTAGCGACTCCTCCACAGATATCTTAGACAAGAAAAAAATACAATCGAAAGGATTATATTTTTCATTTGACAAATGCAACACATAAGTTTTCATTTTCAATCAATTGAAATGAGCTCTCATGGCCGAGTGGTCAATGGCGCCGGCAATGATTAGAGACGTCCGGGTTCAATTACTGACTTCGCAAAGATTTTTTTCATTTTTTTTCTTTTCATTTCTCATTGTTGATTTTCCGTGGTTATACCATTAACATTACTCGCATTAACAATACGAAACTCACCTTCGGCTCGTTTCTGTAATAGATTGTGCTGTGAGTTGCGAGTTGTAATACATGTTCTATGATAGGGATATGACAGAGGCCTGTCAGCTGTCATGTCATGAAAAAGGTGGTTGTTGACAAGCCGAAATAAAAAATATAGTCGTTTAATTCACTCTGCATATTATCTATAATCATCACACAAGAAATAAAACCTAAGACACAACAGTGGCGACGAGGATAAGCAGTGCGATAAGTACTGTCGAACCACACCAGTATTGTGAATGCTGAAAAGCTAAAACATAAGATTTACCAAAATGAGTGGACACCTGTTCGGAGCGTTCGTACCATATGGGCCAGAAGATATTAAGTCGTATCTGAGACGCTTCACGAGTTATTTGTTCACCAAAGGGGTAACTGAACCGACTGTACCAGGCAGTACAGACGCTGAAGCAACTTACCAGTTGTCCAGGAAGAGGTGGCTTTCAGCATCCATAGGAGCAGATACCCATGCCGTTCTTGATAATTTGTGTGGTGCAAGCATTCCAGAGGATAAAACGTGCGATGAGTTGGAAACCTACCTAAAAAATCACTTCAAACCACAGCGTAACAAGAATACTGAAAGGGCCAAATTCTATGCTCGTAAACAGCTTCCGAATGAATCAGTGGCTGAGTTTTCTATTGCGCTACACGATCTATCCAAAACTTGTGAGTTCGATGCATTTTTAGATCAAGCACTACAGACACAGTTCATAAACAATGTCAGATCAACACAAATAAGGGAGAGGATAGCTGAAGGAGGTGTGACTTTTTCAAAAGTTGTGGAGGAAGCAGCCAAGTATGAACTAATGTATGCCAGTGCAGTTTCTGAACCGTCCACTGTCCATTGGGTGGGAAGGAAACAGAAACATAGTTCCGCTGAATCAAAGACTGAGTCAACAGACCGCAGGCAGCCCAGAAAGGCAAATCCTAGAGACCGTTGCTACAATTGTAATAAATATGGACATTTTGCCAAGGATTGCCGCAAACCAAAGAAAAAGACTGTTCGACTGGTGGAAAATGAAAATCCCGAACCACAGGTGAACATGGTAGAAAGGGAGGGATATGATTTGTACCCAATTGACACATATGGTAGGCCTCCTGATAGAATTATAGACCAGGTATCCATTTGCGACATTACAATTCCCATGGAAATTGATACGGCAGCAAAAGCTAGCACTATTGGAAAAAGCACATATCAACAGTTTTTTAGTCACATTCCACTGAAACCAACAGCACCGTTAATATGGGGCGAGCGATTGCCTATGCTTGGTGAAGCCATGGTAACAGTCAAATATAATCAACAAGTGGGAAAGATGAAGCTGTGCGTAGTCAATCAGGAGTTCCCATCTTTGTATGGTTTACCATGGATATGGAAGATCAGACCAGACTTTGAAAAATTAATTCCACGTGTTGTATTACCGGTCGAAGCTGCTATCAACGTTCAGCACATCATCCAGCAGCTGAAAGAAAAGTACCCAACAGTTTTCAGTTTCAAACCTAGAGTCATCAAAGATTTTGAGGTCCAACTGGTCCTCAAAGAAGGTGTCGAGCCTGTTTTTCGAGGTCCAAGAGTTATACCAATACCCTTGAGGAAGGCTACCAAGGAAGCATTGGATGCCATGGAAAAGCTGGGATATATTGAGCCAAGCCCACCAGGACCCTGGGGGACTCCCATTGTTCCCGTACAGAAAGGTTCAGGGGAAATTCGAGTTTGTGGCGATTTCTCTGGTACGTTGAACCCGTCTCTAGAAGTTATAGGGAGAGCCCTTCCATTGATAGATGATCTGTCAACCGTAAATGGTAATATATTTTGTGTCCTGGATATGAAAAACGCATACCTCCAACTAAAACTCTGTGAGCAGTCTCAGGAGATAACCAAACTCAATACTCCATTTGGAACCTATAAATGCAAGACGATGCCATTTGGAATATCAGCAGCGCCCGGAATTTTCCAGGAGGTTATCAGTACTATTTTAGCTGGTATTGAAAAAATATTTTTTTTTTTTTTTTTTTTTTTTTTTTTTTTTTTTTTTTTTTTTTTTTTTTTTTTTTTTTTTTTTTTTTTTTTTTTTTTTTTTTTTGCTTTGTTGAGAGAGATTTTGAGTGTCTTCTGATTTGCTCCGGTTTTGCGTGGAGTGCGCCGCCGCCTCTCCTTCCTTGGTTTTTGTTTGGGGACTTGGTGGCTGTTGGTTTTCTCGCTGGTCTGGTGCCCTTTGTCTCACAGATAACCATCAGCTTCCAATCTTTAATCATTCAACTTGCTTTTGATGTATACAAAATTCTCACGAATCCATTAGAATTAATACCAGTTGACACTTTGGCAGTGATGGTAGATATCTCATTTAAAAATACTTTGTTAGGTAGTACTCCCTTTCCATTTTGGTAGCATCTTGAATATTAATTTGTTGACATCTCAAATGATTTCAATACTTGATTATAAAACTTACAAAATTTTCTGGATATATATATTTTCAATAATTCACTTTACCACAGGTTTTTTCATTGGATCGATATAAATTAGATTTATATCTATCTGAAGTAATGATAATGCAACACAAATATTTTCACAAATTAAAATTTTTCAATTCTAGAATTTTTTGGCGAATCTATCCCTCTTGTTAGTTACTCTCTGTCATGAGATAAAAATAAAAATATTTCAAAATTCTAGGATTTTTTTATGTCGAATCTATCCCTCTTGTTAGTTACTCTCTGTCATGAGATAAAAATTTCAGTGATGCCAAATCCTAAATAAGTGCGCAACCAAAAATAGATGCATGTGGTCAATAATTACAAAAGTATTATAAATGCTTTATTGCAGATCATTTCGGGCGACACTTGATTTTTTTTTACCCCCACGTATCTCATGTTTCGGAACGTTCCTTGAAACGGGTTTCAATAGCTCGTCGGCTATGGCCGATGTAGTTAGTCATTGTTCCAATCTCTTAAATTGGACAGAGCCGACAGGCTATCGAAGCCCGTTTCAAGGAACATTTTACGCACATGAGGTACAGAAGGGTGGAAAAATCCACTGTCGCCCAACATGCTCTGGACAATGACCACGAAATTGGTGAAAACAATCTGAAATTGATCAAGCATGTACATGAAACAAGGCTGCTCGATTCATGTGAGAATCTAGATATATCAAAATTAGTATAACTACTTTTCTTCGGGATTGAAGGCCGTCGTTCTTTGGAAATTCTTCCTGACGTTTTAGCGCGAGTGGCCAGCTTCTTCAGAGGCTTACTCATTTCCGATGACTAAACGTTTCGATTTCTCAAGGCGTATTTATATTGATGCAGGTTGTCTGGAGTGTTAATTACTTCTGTCGGGTTCGGGGAATAATCATCATTATTAGTTGCCGCAAATTCTATTTAGACTCAACGCTTCTTCCTTTCTGTTAAAATTGTCCGCATGTTTTTGGATCTCTATTGCCTCCCGTACCAGTCGGCTATGGTAACCCTGGTTGGGGGCAATCAGTTTTGCATTTTCGATTGCTTACACTCATCTTTAGATTTAGTATCATGTTGCTTCTCCTGAAGATGCTCACTTTGTTAGAGAAACGCGCGTCGAGTCCAAATAATATAAGTTTGGTGTTGGAGTAAATGATCTCTACAAAAAGTTCCAACTTTTACACCAAAGGATCCAATCTCATCGTTCATTTGTGCAACCTTATTGACAAAGCTTTAGTACATATAAAACACAAATCGTATGATAAAAACAAATTGTATAGGCAAAACTAGCATAGAGAATACTACCTGTAATATGAACATTATATGAACTCTTGATGTAATGAATGGAAGAATTCCTCCAGGGTTTCTCCAAAAGGAAATTCTTGACTGTTGACTGAAAATTTCCTGTGTGTTTGAGCCAATGAACTGCTTGCATTTAGATCTATTGCTATCTGATTCAAGTGAAAATTTCACACCAACAGTGTTCGACCAATGAAATGTGTATTTTGTTTCTCTTTACCTTGGCAACCGATGGCTTTCAGCTATTTTATCGGAAATTTTTTCCCGCGTGGGTAACCTGCAGATAATCATAGTGGACATTTTTTGACATAAGCAGAGAATATTTTGTTTGGCATAACATGTCACTTACTCACTTTGAGCAGAAGTTAACAAAATTTAACTTTTCAAATTCGGCACTAGAGCAATTTGATGAATGAAAATACAATAATCCACATCTTTATTTGCGAGCCACTGACACAATTATATCATGTTTGAAAAAAGGATAAGTATCTGTTTTTTGTTGCTTTGAGTATGGATCTTGTGAGGCCAAGTTGTTTCATTGCATTTCAGGGCGTTGACATTTTCCGGTGATATTTATTTTCCTCGTTTGCAGAGAATTCGTTATTTTTAGAATCTGGTGAACCAATAAATAGAGATTTGGGGTTATATTTACTGTAGGTCTGCTCATTGTGAGCTAAGAGACTTATCAGATGTCCAAGTCGTAATTGTAAAATTCGATTCATTTAAGGTACATATCTTTGTCGTCCATGTTTACTGAAATGTTTCACAAGAATACCAGGACAGGAGGTGTTGAAAATTCAGCTTATATTTCTATGCAACTGAATAAAATAGAATAGAATTTATTGATCTCATAATATCAAATAATGACATAAGACAGGTCAGATATAAACAAATTAAAAGGTTCAGCTTGAAACTAGAACATCTACCTTAAGATATTGAAGCTTCCTTTACAAACACAGTATCGAAAAAAAAAAAACACAGACAACATTTCTACTCACACTATAATCAGGTACATTTAAAATCAAAGTATATGTTGCAGTTTGGACACAGTTCAACGAGTATTTTCAAAAAATTCTTCAACTGAATAAGGACACATGTCAATGAGAAAGTTTTTAGTTTTCTCTTTAAATTTATGTAATAAGGCAATATCTTTAAAATATTGTGGGAGTCTATTATAAAGTTCAATTCCCATTGCTACAGGTGATTTCTTACAGATTTCTATACGTTTTGGTAAGGTACCGAAAAATGTGGTTATATCTTGTATCATGTGCATGAATATCACTATTTCACAGATAGTAGTCCTTGTTTCTATGAACTGATGTGAGTAAATAATGTATATAAAGACCATACATAGTTAAAAATTCTCAAGTGGATAAAAACAGGCCGACAAGAGTCTACAAATGAGATGTTTGAAATACACCTCAGAATTCTTTTCTGTGACAAAAAAACATTTTTAGCATGAGAACAACTACCCCAAGTGCAAATTCCATAACTAATCCTAGACTGTATTTCACTAAAATAAATTAAACGAATGTGATTTACATTAAGTGTTTTCCTTAAATTTCTAATTTGAAAACATTTAGAATTTAACATTTTCGATAAATTTAAACAGTGAGTCTTGAAGGACAAATCTAAATCAAAAAATACTCCTAAAAATTTCACATCGTCTGTCAGTGGAAGAAGTTTTTTGGCGAGGATGAAAAGAGATACAATTCATTTTATTTGTATTGAATAACAAGGACTGATCGCTAGACCGGGCAGAAAATTTCAAAAGGGCATTCGTAATTTTATCTTTTAAAATGTTTGGGTCTTCATCACTAAATAGAAATGTTGAATCATCTGCATAAAGAGTGATGAATGACTCTGGTATAAATGAAGGTAACTCACTGATATATAGGATAAACAACAGAGGTCCAAGTATGGATCCCTGTGGAACTCCTTGTGAATCAACCATAAGATCAGACATATATGTATTTCATTTATCGACAATTTTGACAGTTCGTAACCTGTTATCTGGGTATAGGGATAACCATTCAAATGCTCTTCCCCTTATATCATATTTATAGAGTTTGTCTTTCAAAATACCATACTGGACACAGTCAAAAGCTCGACTGAGGTCACAAAATATCCCAGTCGAACTCTCTCCCCGGTTGACAAGATTCAGAACTTCATTATAGAAAGATTCCAAGGCTGTTGAAGTTGAAAACGTCGCTCGAAAACCATGTTGATGATCGGTACAATGAATAACTTCGGTAGTTTTTCGACCGAATCGATTCATTTTGTTGAAGCTCACACAATGACTAAATTGAATGTGACATAACAAGGCAAAGAGGATTCAATTGTTGAGTCTGTGACACCCTGTTTCGACGATGCAATTTGTCGCTGCAATTTTTTGCGGCAACTTGTCGCTGCGAGAAATGTCATCTTGCCTGTTTGCATTGCCAAAATTTAAAAATATCACTGAATGTTACCAAGGTAAACACCTACAATATCTCAATTGATATATGATTCAATTCATTTCTAATACTTGTAATTTTGCTAAATTCACCTTATCACTCTACTTGATTCCTTCAGTTTCGAAAGTTAACTGATTTTGTGGTGTACGGCAACAAATTTACTATAGAAATAACTAAGTCGCTGCAACATATCGCATTCAAAAAGATTCATGCAATTGGAAAAACTTGCATGGATACATGCACCTTAAAGAAAATTAGTATTATTTTATTCATGAGCTGGAAAAAATTTCCGGAAATAATTCAAGCTTCTAGCTTCGAAAGTGATTTCCCTGACTTGAACCGTCACAGCCATCATATTTCAACAAATGCTGTTGGAATTTTATCTCTGAACACGAGCAATTTCACCGAAAGATTAATAAATCGAACTGTATTAAATAAGAAGAATATGAAATGAATGATTTTGTTGTTGCATTTAAGCTGTACGTCAGAATTTGAAAAAACGTATTGTGTCAGCGTTATAGCCGAGCGGTTATGGGGTGTACTACTTATCACTGGTTCGATCCTTTTTCCATTTATTTCTATCACGAGACATTTTCACTCGATTCTATTGAACTATCGATGATTTTCAATCAGATTATATGCACAAACACGATGAAACTAGTTCATAGTGTGTAAAATTGATTTTCTTTAAATTTTAAGTTTTCAGTCATCCTGTATCATTTGAAACAGTACACCTCCACGATTTTTGTACTTGGAGCGATGTTTTATGTGTGACAATTGCAAAGTAGTCTGTAAAAAGGCTCTCACCCTAATTATTTTTTAATTTATCGAACCCAAATTCTTTGATATACATGAAGTACAACGTAGCACGTTATCATTTCTGCAGATCACGATTCGTTTTACCTTCAATGACTTCCTCCCTTTCAAAAGCAGACTGTGAAAAAAATGGCCAATAAATCTGTAACTACTGCCAGGTCTATCACCAATTTTTGGAAAAAAGGTGAAAAGCGGTTAGTTTTACAATACACTACTGAGATTTTCATTATTTCATAAACTATAACCCTAATACGTCACATTGATACCGTTGACAATTCATAGAATGATTGGTCTACATAGATTAGTTTTGGTTTCTTCAACCGTTCTATAATCGATGCGAAAACAAACAGGACTATATGTGCCATTTACATGTACATTTTTTGTTTATCCAAGATTCATTTCTTCAAATCGAACTTTATTCAAAATTATCCACTTCCTTGCATGTCGACTTGCACGTATTATTTTCTTTTAATTCTCATTTTTTTATCAGTGTTCGGTAGTGATTCCGGTTTCTCGTCCGACGTTTGCGGTGACTACAAGAGCAACACGGCAACGCCCAAAGAGAAGTTCTGCCCCAAGGACAGTCTGGATGAGACGGACTGCGCCAAATTAACCAGGACGAAGTGGACTTCATCGTTTCGAAAATTAATAAAGCGGATTAAGAAATAAGTATAACTTCTTAACGTACATTCGAAATACTCTGTAGTTTTAAGCTTTTACGGTTCGATATTGTAAATTATATCAAATAGGACGCCAAATATTTCGATAGACGGAACCGTTGATTCAAAAAAGAAATTTGGAAAAAGTTCATTTGTGGCAATCGTCGATATTTTTCTTATTCCTCCTCCGGTTTTGTTTGTCGTGTGTGCGTGCTATCTTTTTGACTGTTTTCAAAATGCTGCCTTATCATGTGCGGACGTTTTTGTCTTTTTTTATTCACTGATTGGCATCTGTTTCTGTAGCAAAAATATAAATGATTTAATGCATTTGTTGCAAAGCTGTTTTTGTGAAACTGAACTCAACAATAAAATTACATTGAGTTTTACATTGGTACTTACAAATGTATCTACTCAAAACATCATTTCTTTCGTATTTACACTATTTCAACCAGTATTCTTATAAATGCATGGTATAGGAGATACAATCTCCACAACTCTGAGTGGAATTGTCTTTAAAAGGAGATATTTTTAGCTCGTTTTACTTCGTATGTTATCATATGCTGAAAGCAACCAATGATATATAGCAGAAGCTGTAACAGGTTAATATAAAATCTTTGACATGCCACCGTGATATTCTGAACGGGTTAGATACAACATTTCATCATTGGGTGTTCGTTATGAATCTGTGCTGTCATTGCACTTGAATATACAGATGCCGACATTGCTCAAAAGTGAAACTTATGAACTGACTATTTAATTTTATCTTTTCAATCACAGTTGGTAGTTCTCGTCGTGCCAAATACAATTCATTTGTCTTTTCTATACTTCCTGCTAGGAATCGCATATTAAAAGATAAGACCTCGGTTGTCTTCAGCTTGCAAAAGTTTCTACTTTTGAGGAGTTTCATTTTAATAGAATCTGGTTGAATTTTACAGTAGACAATGATGCGCTTGAACGATTATATCCCTCAAAGTGTGCATCGTGAAATGATTGATACATTCACTATTCTTTACGAATTTTTGTGATATCAAACTATTTGAATTATCTCGTGAGTGAGCGAAGCAAATTTTCAGTCAATGATTGAAAATAGTGAATATTCTGTAGTTTATTTCCTGCTATCTCTTCGAATTTATTTGATGCAATGATAGATTTTGTGCAGATCAATGTGCTTTAGAAAATTAGAAGATATGAAATTGATGTTAGGATTGCATGTCATTGATTCAAGGAATATTTTTTGTGTAATTCGAGTTCCTAGTGGAAATTCACCATAAAATCATTTATGAACTCACTAAAATTGGAAATAATTCAACTGATCTTGTTGAATTTTTCATAAAATCAGTTGCATTTATTTGAAGAGTAAATATTAGGAGTGAACTGATACGTTAGTTAATGTAGAATACTAATTCAAATAAATTAGTTCGAATAAATTTGACTGACTAGACTTTATGGTCTCGATACTGAATGAATAAAAAATATGGCATTGTGTTCGAATTTTCCATTGAAATTAGTCAATTGTCGAGTTTTTTTGTTTTTTTCATTGACCTTTGCTGAAAGCAATTTCATTTTTGACTGCTCTTTAGTATGTTCGTTTATACATGTTTCTGTTCTCTTCCTTTCCACTTCCAATACTATTAATTATATTTTGTACTTATTGTTATTCCCTATATATATATAATCATGTAATTTTCCTTGGTTTGATAAAACTAATGAATATAAAAATTCAATTTTAGTGTCAGAAGAATTCATTCAGTTAGAAGTTCCTTTCGAGTTGAGCAGAAAAGAACTAGTTTTCGAAAATGATGTACTGTTCACTGAAAAACTTCAATTTGTTTTGAATTTCAGTACATCAAATATAAATATCAATGATGCTTGCTTTTCTAAAGGCAGCTGTATCTATAGTTCATCCACCATAAATGTAGATTCAGTACTTCCATCTGCCTTGTTTATAGCTGCTCATCAAGTTGATTGAGAAAAATTTGGAAGCTTCTGAAGAAAGTCACCAGTGTTTTCACTTTCCACCTATGATGAATGAACTATTTTGAAATAAGTGTGTGTAAATTTGAAGCGAGTAATTTAGTTTCGAGACATTGATTCAATGACCGTAAGGAATTGGTGATATTTGATGTTTATGAATTGAGATAATTTATGATGAATGTTGTCAACTCATAACGAATTTTATCGTTACTGAATTTCTATCACAGTTTTTGCAATTTTTATCCTAAAAATTGGTAGATGAGTATATATCCAGTTGAAACACTTATGATAACCGTTATAGGGATATCTGTAGAATTTCTAATAGTGGAAGCATTTCATTTTTTGAATTAGAAAAAAATTATAAACTGTGTCAAAGATAATATATTTTGAATTTCAAATTTATCAAAACATCGTTATTCTTCACTTATATTGAAATATTGACACATCTTTGAATTTGTATTAAAATTATTATTAGTTCAATGCTTTACTAAGTATTTGTATGAACCTCTTGCCGACTTGATGTATTCGAAATTTTATCCTGTGTTATTATCCTTGTACATTTTATTATTTTAAGCCCCTGCTATTTATTTTGTATCAACTCTTCCCGTTACTGTGAGAGACATATGGAATCTTCCTTGTAATATCGATCTTCTTCATTATTTACCATCAGTATTCAATCTTGTACTTATTTGTCGTAAGTATATTTTGTTTGGACCATTCTAATTGGTGGCAGCTTATTAGTTGTAAGTATTTATAATTTTTATGTCTTATCACATTCCAGGACGACTGCAAAATCTCACTCTTGCCCTATGTTTTTGAAATTGAATCGTTGAGCATCGTTGAAATATTGATGTGCTTTCGGGGAATTCATTCCAGACAGTGAGATGTTGTCTTCAACAAACTTTTAGATGCTCTCGAAATACAAAGGCAAAGTGCGACTTTTGAGGCGCCCCATAATCACAAAGAAAAACTAATAATCACGGTTAATATCAACTGTAATTTCGCTCACGAAATTATTTTTTGTCAAAAATGTGATATCAAAAATAATATATATTTGAGTTGGTATTGTTTATTTTGAATAAAACCATTTTCGACAGTTTACGTTACATAACTCATTTATTCCTATCCTCAAAGGCGAATAAACTCTTCATTTTGATTGTAATGTCTTGGGACAATGAAGATGAAATTAAATATTTCAGTGTTCTAAAAATTATTTTCGTACTATTATGTACTGAAATATAGAAAATTGCCAATTGTGTGTTGACTTAAAATAGTACTAACAACTGCTTCATATGAGTTTGCATTGCCTTTTTTTTCTATTAATCTAAGACATTTAACGCCTCTGCAGCTATGGTTTTCAAGATGTCGTGCTCGGAATAGTATATATACAGTGCGGTCCATAAACTCATTTTTAGCGTTATTACGTATTTTATCAAAAATCCTGAAACAGGTCAATTTTTATTGTCAATTAGACACTATTACCCCTCTTTTTGCACCCCCTCTTAATTATGAGCACCCCCTCAAAAATTTTAAATGAGAATAAGACGGGTCGTGTGGCATCTTGTTGGAAAGGGATTTTCATTATCTGTTCACAGACCCGCTCACTTCATTGGAACATCGTGGAAGGGTCGGAGACTTGTCTCTCTTCTATAGATACTTCCACGGTTGATGCTCTTCTGAATTGTTATCAATCGTTCCACCCTTGGCAATATCTACACGGATGACTCGACGAGTACAGAATTTCCACCCCTTTGTTGTGAATTTGGAGACCTGTCGAACCTCTCTTGCTCAGGGAGCAATAGAACAGCTGAACTTCTTGCCGAAAGAGGTTTTTTTCTGAGGCTTACAAACTTCAGAAACTCACAGTGAATGTTAATTCGTATCTCCTGTCCCTTGATTCACGAGGTGTTCTTTGGATATTAAAGGCCTAAGGGGCATATAAAAAAAAAAGCAATACTGAGTTTTTTATATTTGGTGCAATCATAACAGAGAAAATGTGTTATTAAAATTGAAAAATATTGACACTCTGATTATGTTTCCGTTGAAAAAAACCTTAAACAGGTCAAAGATTGAAGACTTTCACGGCCGGCAACTAATGAATTGTTAGGTGCTTCCGGGCTTCTGAGCCGTGGGCAACAGGTTTTAAGGCCTGACGTTTCGTCTGCATCTGCGGCAGACATTTTCAAAGGCGATGCGGCAATGGTCGAAGTATCATTCTCTGCTGCGAGGCTTTGATCTGATGTGGTTCAGATGATGAGTCACTCTTTATCGAATCTGGGTTCGGACGGTCGATTGATCCTAATTGATTATTCGAAAGCGTTTTTCTCATTGGGAGGGTTCGTGCATTTTGAACTGCTGGCATCCATGTTCTGTGAATGTTCAGGCTCTCTTCTTTGCGGTTGAAGTTGTTCTTATGTTTATGAATTTCTATGGCCTCCCTATAGATCCTGGGGTAATAGCTCCTACTTGTGTCCAGCACTTGCGTTCCGTCGAAGTCAATGTCATGACCTTCCAACAGAGCGTGTTCGGCTACCGCAGATTTTTGGGTTTGGCCATATCGACAACTTCTTTTGTGTTCAGTTAACCGCGTTTTTATGATTCTTTTTGTGGTTCCGATATAGACTGAACCACAACTGCACGGTATTCGGTACACTCCTGAGGTAGATAATGGATCCCGTGGGTCTTTTGCGGATCTGAGGCTTTCTTGGATTTTCCTCGTGGGCTTGAAAATTGCCTGCACCCCATGTTTTTCTAACAGTCTTCCAATGCGGTCCGTCACACCGTTAATATAAGGCAGACACGCCCGTCCATTAACGGCTGGTTCGGGGCCATTCATTGAAACTCCTTGTCTGGGTCGCAAGGCTCGGTGAATTTCGTCTCTGCGGTAACCATTACATATAAAGGCGTTTTCTAAATGACGCATCTCTTCCTCGAAATATTCTGGCTCAGAAATGCGTCTCGCTCTTTCTACCAGGGTCTTAATTACTCCTCTCTTTTGCCTTGGGTGATGGTTGGAATTCTTGTTGAGGTACCGATCTGTGTGAGTGGGCTTTCTATACACTCTATGCCCTAGTTTTCCATTCTCCCGTCTTTCCACCCATACATCCAGAAAAGCTATTCTTCTATCCTTCTCAGTTTCCATCGTGAATTGAATCTTTGGATTCCAGGAATTCAGATGATCCAGGAATTTCTTCAGCTCGTCTTCTCCGTGACCCCAAATCACGAAAGTATCATCAACATATCTCAGCCAACAGGATGGTCGGACCGGCCAACGCTCTAGAACTTGTTTTTCGAAATGTTCCATAAAGAACATTTCGAAAAACAAGTTCTAGAGCGTTGGCCGGTCCGACCATCCTGTTGGCTGAGATATGTTGATGATACTTTCGTGATTTGGGGTCACGGAGAAGACGAGCTGAAGAAATTCCTGGATCATCTGAATTCCTGGAATCCAAAGATTCAATTCACGATGGAAACTGAGAAGGATAGAAGAATAGCTTTTCTGGATGTATGGGTGGAAAGACGGGAGAATGGAAAACTAGGGCATAGAGTGTATAGAAAGCCCACTCACACAGATCGGTACCTCAACAAGAATTCCAACCATCACCCGAGGCAAAAGAGAGGAGTAATTAAGACCCTGGTAGAAAGAGCGAGACGCATTTCTGAGCCAGAATATTTCGAGGAAGAGATGCGTCATTTAGAAAACGCCTTTATATGTAATGGTTACCGCAGAGACGAAATTCACCGAGCCTTGCGACCCAGACAAGGAGTTTCAATGAATGGCCCCGAACCAGCCGTTAATGGACGGGCGTGTCTGCCTTATATTAACGGTGTGACGGACCGCATTGGAAGACTGTTAGAAAAACATGGGGTGCAGGCAATTTTCAAGCCCACGAGGAAAATCCAAGAAAGCCTCAGATCCGCAAAAGACCCACGGGATCCATTATCTACCTCAGGAGTGTACCGAATACCGTGCAGTTGTGGTTCAGTCTATATCGCAACCACAAAAAGAAGCATAAAAACGCGGTTAACCGAACACAAAAGAAGTTGTCGATATGGCCAAACCCAAAAATCTGCGGTAGCCGAACACGCTCTGTTGGAAGGTCATGACATTGACTTCGACGGAACGCAAGTGCTGGACACAAGTAGGAGCTATTACCCCAGGATCTATAGGGAGGCCATAGAAATTCATAAACATAAGAACAACTTCAACCGCAAAGAAGAGAGCCTGAACATTCACAGAACATGGATGCCAGCAGTTCAAAATGCACGAACCCTCCCAATGAGAAAAACGCTTTCGAATAATCAATTAGGATCAATCGACCGTCCGAACCCAGATTCGATAAAGAGTGACTCATCATCTGAACCACATCAGATCAAAGCCTCGCAGCAGAGAAGGATACTTCGACCATTGCCGCATCGCCTTTGAAAATGTCTGCCGCAGATGCAGACGAAACGTCAGGCCTTAAAACCTGTTGCCCACGGCTCAGAAGCCCGGAAGCACCTAACAATTCTTAAACAGGTCGTTTGCTATTGTCAATTTGTCACTTTACATTATGAAAATATTACTCCCTTCTTGCACCCCTTATGAATTATGAGCTTCCTCTCAAAAATTTTAAACGAGAAGGGGGTCGTGTGGCCCCTAGTTCAAAAGGAATTGCAATTTTCTGTTCAGCAATACGAAGTTTTTGAAATTTAGTGCAATTATAGCTGAGACAATACTGAAAATATAAAATTTTCGGAAACATAATTTACAGTGTCAATATTTTTAATAACACATTTTCTCCGTTATGGTTGCACCAAATATGAAAAACTCATTATTGCTGAACAGATAATGAAAATCCCTTTCGAACAAGATGAAACACGACCCCCTTTCTCATTTAAAATTTTTGAGGCAGTAATCATAATTACGAGAAGGTGCCAGAAGGGGGTAATATTGTCGTACTGTACATTGTCAAATTGACAATAAAAATTGACATATCTTAGGATTTTGTGATAAAATACCTAATTTGAAACATTTTCTGTACTTCTTTTCTACATTGATAATGTGCTTCCCAGTGTGTTAATCCAAGACCATGTCCAAAAACAGTTGAATAACGCAAGGCATACGAATTTCTTCCGAGAAGCTGAAACTTTTGTACAATACCAAAAAGCAGGCACGTTCACCTGAACATTATTATTTTGCTTGAAAAAATATATAAAGTATGTGCAGCAGCTAAAAGATGAGAGAATGATAATATATATTACTCATCTGTTAACAAATATAAAGCAGTCTGGGCAATCGTTAATAAGGATATTAGTATTAATAATAATAGTGCATTCACCATTGAAATATCAGAAGTGATATGATATGGGACACATCAGAGAAGTATTGTCTTGAGAACAGTCTTTCAATTATGCAATATAAATAAAACAGAATATAAATAAAATAGGTGAACTTGACTAGATAAAACAGAGGAGTCAAAACACTAAAAGTTAAAATCTAGGTACTCTTGCACAGAATAAAATAAGCTGTTCAATAGCATTTTTTTCACAGTGTGTTTGAACAATTTAAGGCTTTGAATTGTTTTAAAATCATTAGGGAGCTTGGTATATATGATAATTCCCACATTCCTCGGGCTCTTTCCATAAACTGCACCAGAGTGTGATGGGATTAACAAATAATTACAATTTCACGTGAAATAGTTGTAATTATAACTATTAGGTATGAATGTTTTGAAGTTTGATTTCACATACATCAACATTTCTAGGACGTAAATACAAGGTAATGGTAGAATTCCCGGTTGTATAAATTTCTCTACACGACTGCCTAAATTTCAAGGACGCAATATTTCTCACAGCTCTCTTTTGTAAAATGAAAGTTCTTTGTATAAAACTAGAGGATCCCCAGAAAATGATTCCATATTTCAATTGAGAGTAACAATGTGCATAGTAATACGATAGTAGAACCGACTTATTTGTGATGGGTCTTAACCTATACAGAGCAAAACAAGCAGAGGAAAGCTTTTTACAAAAAAAAAATTGATATGTATTTCCCAGTTCAATAAGTTTTGAACAAATACTCCTAAGAATTTTGTAGACTGAACTTGCCGTATTGATCTACCACATACTCTTACCAGACAACTTTCTGTAACATCCTTCAACCGAGGAGTGAAATTTATAAAGACAGTTTTTTCTTTATTGACTATTAGTTTGTTTTCATCGAACCATCCAACTAAGTTGTTCACATTCATTTGAAACATTGAGGTTAACCTTGAAAGGCTGTTTTCTGAAAATAGATAGGAGGTATCGTCTGCAAACAGAACAAGGCTTCCACCATCAACTGAAAGGGTTATATTATTGTTGTTGAAAGGGTATGTTATGTTGTATTATACACTTAATATCAAGGGAATCAGAATGACATGAGTTGACTACTGTCAACTGTTTTCGATTGGAAAGGTAAGAACTCAGCCAGTCCTCTATCATCCCTCTTAAACCGTATTTATGAAGCTTCTGTAAAAGCAAGGAATGATTAACAAGGTCAAATGCCTTGTTAAAGATTCATAAAAATACCGGAACCTTTTTTGTTGCTGTTCGAATTTGCACAAGGATCATCGAGAAAACTGCGGATGGCTGACTGAGTCGACCTTCCGACCCCAAAACCGTGTTGACGATCGTTGAATATATCGAACTTAGTGCAAACTCAACCATTTTTTCATGAAATTTTTTCTAAAATGTTCGATACCGTAGAGATTATGGAGATAGGTCTATAGTTATCCAAGCTGGAAGCATTCCCTTTCTTGAAGAGTGGTAAAACTTTGGCTGTTTTGAAAATTTTTGGATAGACGCCCTCTTGTAGCGATTGATTGATAAGAGCCATTAATGGTTTTATAATTGAATGAATAACATGCTTGAGCATTTTAGAACGTCTTGAAATCTTTAATAGACGAATGAGAAGACTTGATATCTTTTATTCTGTATAGAGTACAGAAGTCCGAATATTGTTCAGCCTAGTACAAGTGTTAACAAATTGTGAATTGAAACTATCTGCAATTCGAGAAGCTTCATTAATTTGTTCATTATCAGCAAGTTTTATTTTATTTATATTGTATAATTGAAAGACTTTGTCCTCAAGACAATACTTCTCTGATGTGTCCCATATCATGTAAATGATCTTATGGACAATAAAGCTACTATTACTAATAACGCTAGCAATTATTATTCCATACATATGGACCGCACTGTATATTAAACACAGCGAAAAGTGCATGATTTATTTTGATAGAAAAATATTGCCTACGAAGGCCGTAGGTCGAAGTAAGCAATTTTCCGAGGAAAATGTTACCTTTACCGAGGTGTATACCATTTTATTCACAGTCACTTGAAGAAATATAATACTAGAGATCCGCCCCGGCTTCACACGGATATAAAAATGTTTATTGTGGGTTATCCCTAAAAACATTCCATTGCAGACTTTTTTTGTAGACCTTTTCAAGGTGTAAAATACCGTAGTTCATTATTTTGATCTCTTAGGATTTAGCCAGCGTTTGCAAAGTAAGCACAAAAAAATGTGTTCATTCAAGACATCACATCAGCAACCTCTTAAATTACCAGTGTTTCTCTACTTTATTGAACATGTATCATACATATAAACCTTCCTATATTGAAAAAAAACGCATCAAAATACGTTGCGTAGTTTTCAAGATCTAAGCATACATAGGGACAGATAGACAGCGGGAAGCGACTTTGTTTTATACCATGTAGTGAAGTGATGAACAATAATTTGACACTGTTAGTTTCTATAAATTTTGTTTTCCAAGTGGGTAACCATACTAAGGGCTCGTTTATCGATGCAGGGATAAAATAACCTGGTAGTTCTATCATTGTCCTACCACACAATAGTCGCATCAACTCACTTTCTATCTCTATCAGATAACTCATTCATCCTGGCATTGATAAACGGGCCCTAATTACATCAAGCTCCGAAGTCTTTGTGAATGTTTCATAAATATTTAAATTGAGCTTGATTTCAATGAATGCTTCGGTTTACCAATCAAATCTCATGAATCTGAGCAATAACTTACTGAAATCTTGAGGAGTTTTGACAATGAAAATGGACCTGCCATGAGCGAGAAAGAGCGATAAAATACTTATGGTTGCTGCTAGAGAAACATACCGTGAAACTTGAAACGGTTGAAATGCAGGAACGTTTTTCATCTGTGTAGCTTGATCGCCCCATAATCTGTCTTTCATGTATTTGGCAACTGAGGAATAAAAACGAACTGGTATAGCAAATAATATTTATGAAGGAACTATGATTGCATGAACGACGATCATATTGTTACGTCCTAGCGCCGGTCCTGACCAGATCGTAAACGCAGATGGAAATCGCGTCGCAGCGAACGTCATTTTCCAAGAACCCGGGGATCCGCCTGGAGAATTCGAGACGCGTCATCGGGGCTTCTCTCGACGATTCTCGATTGGCACGCAGATATATAAATACGGGACAGGCTTCGCCACGGGGAGAATTTGTATTCAGAGCTAAGTGGAGCGAGTTTAGTAGAGCCAAGTGGAGAGAGTTTTGTTATTGCTAAGTGCAAGGAGTTGGAGTATAGAATTTTTAGTACAGAGAGTTTTTAGTAGCGAGCATTGGAAAGTTATCGGAGCGATTTAAGTGATTGTGTTGTATTATATTGCGAAAGAGAGTTATAAATAAAGAAGTTTAGCGTTGTTTGGTGTTTCAATTGACGAACCCAAGGAGTATCGTAACAGTGGTGTCAGAATTGAGATTTTCCAAGGATAAAACGTAACAATATTTATTTTGAACACGCGTGGAAAGACAGTCAAAAAATTGCAGTATTTCAGTAAAATGAAAAGAACATCATATCAATTGAGTATGATTTTTTTTCTGATCTGAGAAACGCGCGTCGAGTGCCAATAAAATCGGTTTGGTGTTTAGATAATTGATCCCTTAAAAGACTTTCAACTTTCACACCAAAGGTTCCAATTCCATTTTTTATTGTTTCTAAAGTGCTTATTATGACACTTTTGTGTAAACACTGTTTGGAATTATATTTAATTTCACCGTATGCATTTTTCATTTCTAAAGGTTGGAAAATGCAAAACATAAGAGAAATAGTTCAGTTCAAATTTTTGTTGTCAGGAGCAGAGTTCGCGTCGGAACCTTTGGTGTAAAAGTGAAATTTTCTAATAGAGACCAAAATTGATATCACTCGCACTGAACGCGCCTTCATCTACCTAAGTTAACAATTTTCAGGAGAAGAGCATCAATAGTCCTTTTGGAAAAGAATATCTTGGTAAGCAATGCGTGTGTCGAGTGATATATCAGTTTGGTGTTTAGGTAATTGGTCGCTTCTAAAGAACCCAAATATGTCCTAGTTACGTCGATACGTCCCGGGACGTATAGGAGACATTCGAAGAACGTACATTACCGGATGTACCATGTATATACTGGTTAGACGTCCCATGTAGGTACATACTTGGTCCCGTTCCAATCGGAATGTAATAAAAACGTACATGCTTGGAAGTACTATGTACGTACTTTATTAAGTGTCCCTGATACGTTTACATTAACTACTCTTCAGGTACGTACTTTTCGGAATGAATTAGGGACATACCAATGACGTGTTTTTTTTCTGAATCCCATGTACGTACTGCTCAGACGTATCATTTACGTACATGTTTGGAAGAACTATGTTCGTACTATTTGGACCTTCCAGGTGCGTACATATTGAGTCCCTTTCAGATACGTATATTTCGAAACGTTTGCGGGACATAATAGTAATGACGTACATTTTTGGAAATCGTATGTACATACTATCAGGACGTCTCGTTGACGTACTTTTTTGTACATACTGTTTGGACCACTCAAGTACGTACGGATTGGGTTCCTTTCATTATCTATATTTCTGTTAGTATGTACATACTGTTTGGACCTCCCGAGAACGTACGTATTGGGTCCCTTTCGGTTCAAGGGGTACTGGGATTTTGAGAGTGATCACTTAGTGTATTCAAACATATATCAATATTGGTGATGCAATATTCATAATGAATTATTCCTAAAAAAATTTGGAAAAATTGAAACATCGACATGTGGTGAATTTAAATACCAGACGATTACATACAGAATTTTTTGCACAGCAAGTTTGATATTCCAAAACCGCCATCACATGAGACAGTGATCCTTTAGTGTTTTTTCGAATATATTTTCATTGTTACTGAACTTTCTAAAATTTTAATATTATCTCGAACAAAACTAACTTGAAGTCATCACATCTATAGCACTCAACTCCTTCTTAAAAACAAGTCTCTCCGTGCCGTAGAGCGTAACAGTGGTCGACAATAAATATCTCCATAGAAAAGGTCGAGAGTTCAAGCCCCGCAGCAGCCAGGTCTTTTTCCAGGTAAGTATTCGGTTAGATGGTTAGTACACGTGAATGAGTAAAATTTCCAACTTGACTATTTGGTAAAAAAGAAATGAATAATCCCGAATATGAAAACTTAGATTCATTAAGTGATATCAAATGATATATCATTACGTTGTTTTCGAATATTGATCTAATATCGCCGAATGTTCACATTTTTTTGTGGCCACTATTGATATCATATACAATATAAGGTTAATATTCCCGTAATATTGAACCAATATTGGTCAAATATGTTTGTTCTACTTGGGATAGCGCATATAGAATGGAAAATGTACGTTTTCGGAATGTCCCAAACAGTTCCCCGTTCTGTACATTTCAGGTCCTGTGTGGACTAGAAAAGTACGTACCTGGGATTACCGACTATGCGGAAACGGTAAGTCGCAGGGAGGTCTTATGTACGTCTGTCGGAGACAAAAGTACGTCCTAAATACGTACAAGGCATCCTCACCGTACATATGCAGTACGTCCACTGGACGTACTTGTGCTATTTGGGAAAATCTATAAGTTTATTCCGTGGTTTTCTTGGTTTCTAACCTACCAAAATCCAGAAAATAAGAATTAATATTGGAATCTATAGGTGTGTAGGAGGGCAGATTTTTAAATCGGTTCGGTTTCGGAAACTGAATCCGTTCCGTTCTCAAAACTTATACGCAAATTCCTGTTCAAATGCAAATATCTCTTGTTAACAATCTTCGAAATTGACATTTGTCAAATATTTCAAATCTGACAATATTTGGTCCTTCAGGAGGGGCAGCCATTCGCGATCCATATCAAGCGAACTCATAGATATGCATTCTTTACCAGACAGCATGATGAAAGCAGATTCCTTGGATTTTCGTTTCCTGACATTGCTCTCTTTTGTCATAATTTTAAGTTTCGTTCCATTATACCGTTTGATGTCCATCGGCAGTAAGAATGTGATCTGATAATTCAGAACCGCCTCTCTGTCTGGCTCTATATCTCGCATATAGGATGTGCTGTAAGTTAGGTGGGGATATTTTTTTTGTTGGTTTCTATCGATCGATCCAAGAGTGGAAAACATGCCCCCACTTGTTGATAATACAGAATTATGCATTTTTTCTATTTTGTACAGTTTTCTGTGATACATTCAGATGCAGATTCAGCCAAGAAGACATTCTTGAGTCAAGTGACTCAATTTTGGCTTCTATTGAAGGTTTCGAGAACATAAAGGATTTTCTGTCAAAACTGCCACTATCATCAGAACTAGCTTAGATTATTATTTTTTTTTCGTATTTTTTGGGATCGTTAACCTGCTTCAATCTGTAAAAATAATGAATTAATGCTGGAATATTCACAAGGGTAGGAGAGTAGACTTCTAATCTAAAAAAAAAAAACTTTCTTTTGTATGAACTACACCCAATTAGTATTCAGCAACTTCTCGAACAACTGAAATTTGACTATCAGAAAATACAGGAACTGATATTCATGAAAATACTTGTAAATTTGCTAACGTCCATACGTTGAATGAATGAGTATACCCTTTCAAATGATCCAGGATGACGTTCAACTCACCTGAATGTATTTCGGAAGAATGTATTGAAAGCATATGCTTTTCAGAGTATACCCATTCAAACTTGAACTAAATACATCGTGAGATTGACGAAAATTTATGTGGCATATTCTTTGAAAGTACACATTGTTTTTCGTGCAACAAACGCAAAGACTGGGGTTAACGTGAAAGGACAGGCAGGGCGTAATTTTTTTGCAGAATACGATTTGTTTCAGCTTAAAGTATTTTCTCTTTCCAAGGCAGACAGGTTTGATTGCTCAGCTTAGAGATAAAATGATATTGATGGCGGTAACCCAGAGAAAAACATCGGAGGGAACGTTCGAAAGCATCATCATATATGGTAGAAAAAAAGTGATAATCAGCTAAGAGCGTATATTTCATTCAAATTAACCCTATCTGTATCTCTCGATATACCGATATAGTGAGAGTCGGATTTATAGACAAATTGAAACACGCAAAATAAGGAAATTAACCCTTGACACTTTTATCGCAGAACAAATGAAAAGTTTTTTCCTACGCCCGTACTTATAGTAATACACTTTTATCTCCACTCGTACTCTAATAATACACTTATATGCCCAAAACCCGTTTTATAATGAAATCCATTACGATACAGATTTTCATTACGATACAGATTTTCAACCAATAGAAACCCATTATTTTTCAATCAAGCATGATGTGCAAGCTTTTGCATCTTGACGTTTGTCAAGTCAAAATCAGTAGGTATTGAATTTTTGAAGAATTTAGTCAATTTTCGATAATCGTAGGAAAATGTCTTATAGCAGTGATATAGAAGAATTACCAGCGACTCCTCCACAGATGTCTTAGACAAGAAAAAAATACAATCGAAAGGATTATATTTTTCATTTGACAAATGCAACACATATGTTTTTATTTTCGACCAAAACAAATGAGCTCTCATGGTCGAGTAGTCATTGGCGCCGGCAATGAACAGAAACGTCCGGGTTCAATTCCTGACCTCGGCAGAGATTTTTTTTCATTTTATTTTCTTTTCATTTCTCATTGTTGTATTTTCCGTGGTCATACCATTGATTATAATTTTGTAGAATTTTTCAAAGAAATACGATTGATTACCTACTATTATTGTGTTCAATATAAATACCTAATAATATAATATTTTTAGTTCTCCATCATTTATTGGGTGTAGATAAAATAGCGTATGCAAACTCTCATGTAATAGTTATTAATACACTCGCATAAACCATACGAAACTCACCTTCGGCTCGTTTCGTATCCCGGTTTATGCTCATGTATTAATAACCATCATTACACGATCGTTGCATAATATACTATTATGCCCATAATCCATTTCATTATGGGATCCATTATGATACAGATTTTTCATAACGATACAGATTTGTAATCCGTTTCATGATGAGATCCATAATGATACAGATTTTTGATCAATAAGAAAACCAATTCCGTGGCGGAAGGGTATATTGAAAAATTGATTCGGAATACAATTAGCATTTCCCATACAATATTGAGCTCTATTGAGACTAGCAATAATGAAATAAGTGTAAATATTCCTTTCAGTTCCTGTTCAGTGGGACCTGGATTGAACATTTCAAACTGCACAATGAATAAGCTTAATAATTACGTTCAATATAAATATAAAGAATGTTTATAGTTTTTCTATAAAACTTCACTTCTCGTCAGCTTCTAATGATCTACAAGGCTCAGATACGACCTGTCTTGGAATATAGTTATCATGGGTATCATATCTACACGGATGACTCGACGAGTAAATGGTTATTATATCGAGTGGACAATATTACACAGAACGATGCTTTTGTATTGTGGAAGATATTGCTATTATTTAAAGTCCCTGGAAAATACTTCTCAAAAAAAAACAGAGGGTGAGCTGGAATATGCGCTTTTCAAATATTACTCAGGTATCTAGAGTTTTGGCGAATGCGGGAATTAAATTTGTATCGCTCCTATCAAAGCAAAATTGTAGTGAAACAGTAAAAACACTTCAAGGCCATCAAGGATAAAAATCAACTCTCGTCGGTCGACCCTGAAAGGGAAATATTTCACCAAAAACGAAAACACGCGAATATTTCGTAGTATGTCTTTCCGTGGTGCCCAGACACTTATTTTCTAAATTAAGAACACTCTTATCGCCCCCCGATCGAGCAGACTTTGTTGCCCAGAGTTAAGTTCCAACTGATATATTCTCGACCTTCTCGTGACTCAATCTCTATCCTTCATCATCACTTGCACTACTTTCATTCACCCTTATGTCAATCAGTCACCCGACAAAATGGGTCAGCTATTTCCTCCCAAGACTTACATGTTGAGTGTCCAAGGTTTTAGGCCGTTAATTTCAGGTGAAAATAATGTGATATTTCTTTTTGCGCTACCGGGGTAGAGATAGTAGTAATAGTAATAGTAGCTTTAGTGTCCATAAGATCATTTACATGATATGACACACTTCAGAGAAGTATTGTCTTGGAAACAAAGTCTTTCAATTATACATAAAAATATAACAGAATATAAATGAAATAGAAGAACTTGACTAGAGAAAACAAAGGAGTCAAAACACTAAAAGTTGAAATCTAGGTACTCTTGCACAGGATAAAATGAGCAGTTTAATAGCATTTCTTTCAGAGCGTGTTAGAACAATTTGAGGCTTGTAATTGTTTTCAAACATTAGGGAGCTTGTTATATATGATAATTCCCACATACCTCCGGCTCTTTTCATTAAATGCACGAGAGTGTCATGGGATTGACAAATATTAGGTATGAATGTTTTGAAGATTGATTTCACATACATCAAAATTTCTAGGATGTGAATACAAGGTAATGGTACCATTCCCAGTTCTCTGAATTTGTCTCTACACAACTGCATAAATTTCAAAGACGCAATATTTCTCACAGCTCTCTTCTATGGAATAAAAGTAGTTAGGACTCTCCTGAACAAATTTTTCAGAAGATGATTTGATTCATCGTCAGTCTTCAAGTATGTCCACCCCTTTTTACAAAACTAGAGGACCCCCAGAAAATGATTCCATATTCAATTGAGGAACAATGTGCATAGTAATACGATAGTTGAACCGACTTATTTGTGATGTGTCTCAACCTATACAGAGCAAAACAAGCAGAGGCAAGCTTAAAAAAAATTGATATACGAGTGAAATTTATAAAGACAGTTTTTTCTTTATTGACTATTAGTTTGTTTTCATCGAGCCATCGAACTAAGTTGTTTACATTCATTTGAATGTAAACAATTTTTTCTAAAATTTTCGATACCGTAGGGATCATTGAGATGGGTCTATAGTTATCCAAGTTGGGAGCATTTCCTTTTTTGAAGAGTGGTAAAACTTTGTCTGTTTTGAGAATTTTTGGATGGACGCCCTCTTTTAGCGATTTGTTGATAAAAAACGTTAATGGTTTTATAATGGAATGATTAACGTGCTTGAGCATTTTAGAACTGATTTGGACAATCTCACAAGAACTCGGCGTCTTCAAGTCTCTAATAGCATTGAAAACCTCGACCTCAGATATGGAGCCGATAAAAAAGGGTTGATATTTTTTTTCTGTGTAGAGTAGAGGATGGTACAGAATTCGTCCGAATATTGTTCAGCCTAGTAGAAGTGTTAACAAAATGTGAATTAAAACTATGTGCAATTCGAGAAGCTCCATAATTTTTTTCATTATCAACAATCACTTCCGATATTTCAACGGTGGATGTACTATTAATATTATTACTAATATCCTTATTAACGATTGCTCAGACTACTTTCGATTTGTTAATAGCTGAATAATATATAGTATCATTCTCTAACCTTTAAGCTGCTGCATATACAATTTTATATATTTTTTTATATGCAAAATAATGATTTTCATGTTCAGGTGAACGTATCTGCTTTTTGGTAGTGCACAAATTCGTATGCCTTGTCTTATCCAATTGTTTTTGGATCTTGGTCTTAGATTAACAGATTGGAGAGGAAAGCACATATCAATGTAGAAGGGAAGTAGCAGAGAGAATGTTTCGAAAGCAGTCTCTATACTTGCAGCTTCATAAACGTCATTCCAATTTTCATCCATAACACATTTCAAAAATTGGTCATAATTATTTTGAAAATCGCTTCACCGTAGGTTTAGCCGGTTTTAGTAGTACTGTTGCTTCCAAATCGAGTTCATTTTACAAATCATGAATACCCAGATAACATCGATATACTCTATAATATGTTCTATGTATATTGGGTATATATGCGTTTAGTTATTTTCTTTTTGGAATCCACCCAGCAAAGCAAAGAATTTCATTTCTAGAACATTAAACAAGAAAGGTGCAGAGCTTATGATACGTTGATAAAAATTGAAATTTGTTCATACTATTTCATTTATTTCTTCAATGACATTTTTTGACCAATATTTTATATTCCATATCTCATTCAGCTAATATTTGCTATTTGATATCTAAATTTTCTTGCCATAACATCATCTTCTTTGATCAATCAAAACTTTAATTTAATTTCGACCCAAAATCCATTTCATCTTTTTTTGGATTTGATTACCTCATTTGATTTGCATTTTCATATTTTTATTCTTTCGTTCTTATCTTAGCAACAGGTTTCAATAGAGTCAGACAATAGAAGTCTGAAGTCTGAAACAATACCACTCAGCAAGGAATATTGTCAAACTCACTCAAGCAATAGATGGCAATGCAATTATTTTCACTCAAATCCAGACAAGCTCATTTAAAACAAAGAAATATCCGATCGTGAACTAATATGTTCTGAAAATTATTTGTCTTCCTTTTTGGTAAGAGAATCAAACTTCTTCGATTGATATATACATAAAAACAGAGAAAGTATGCTATTTTTTGTGCAACACTCCTTAGATAAGTTTTGTACGTTGAGAAGAAAAAGAGAAGAATCGGTTTCTCGATACTTTCTATAATATAATTCTCATCATCCTCAATATTTTTTTATCATATTTACCCGTTAATAACACCCACTCTTTGCTCGAGTGTAATGACTGCTATGTATAATAATAATTTCAACGAACATTTTATCGACAAACCAATAAATAATTACGCATCCCTAAATCTTCAAAACTGCACTACCGCAAATTTTGAAAGAAAACAATATTTGACTGCTGTTAAAATAGCTATAATAACTGTTGACTGAACATCTCCATCAGTTACAATTACTTCTATCAATGGAATATTTGGATTAGTTTTTTTACAACAGTGTCTCTAACAGTGTATAAGCATGCTTTGCCATATTGACAAGTTAGTCGTGATTCACAGCAGAGATTTCACAACAAACTAGTGGATTTCCTTTTCTTTTTCAAAATGTCCTCTGAAAAACTCAAAACTGATAGTATTCTTAGAAATAACTGATCAACACTCGAATTAAATACTTGGGACGGAAGTTTGTCTTTTTAAAAAATATTTATTTTATAAAGTACAATTACGAGACGACTTTCTCTAACAAGAGTTACAAATGGAATGAATAAAATATAACAGAAAAGTGGTCTTGTCGCTCTGAGAGTCCAGATAACGGATTCGTGGAAATCCACTGTCAGCATATCATGTTTCCATGAGAGCAGCAGAACTCTGGGAACGGTCGCTACATAACTCCTCCCTCCTTAAGTTCCAAAAATGATGGAATTCTGAAGTCATTTTTGTCTGGAAGGAACCATTTCGATTTCTGGGACATTTTCTTCTTTTTGTGTCTTCTTTGGGCTGAACCATTTGAGTTTCGATCCTATTTCCTTCTTCTTTTTGATTGATATCACTAGGATTAATACCATTATAATCAATCCCAGGATGATACCGAAGATCAATGCGTTATTGTTTTTTTCGGCTATACTAATCCTTTGAATTGGTTTCAACTCTTTTGCTATGTTGTTGAGTTCGTACATCGCATCCAAGTTGAGTTTTGTGAAATTTCGTGTTTCGTTACCGTTTGGAGTCTCCACATCGTTGGTTTGGATTTTTGGCAGGATGAGAGGTTTTCCTTTCCGAATTTTCATATTGTTGAAGAATGACTTGTGGGCCATTTGGATTTCGCATGTTTTTGGGATTTTGACAAGTGCGGGGGTGCTTATTTCGATGTATCGATCAGCTTGGCACTTGGAGAAAATTCTTTCTTCTTTCACAGGGATGATCAGCACTTCTTCTTGAGTGATTTGTTCGATTATGGATTCGCCTACGTTGATTGGAAGGGGTTTGCAATTTGTAGTAAAATTGCCTTCGATCAGCTGGGCTGTACAATGGTCTTGTGGGTAGTAGTCTTCAATGCAGAAATATGTTTCCTCTAGTAGTGGACACTCGTTCGATTCGAATTGATTTTTCGAAGCTGTTCGTGCCAGGTAGGGATATTTGGGGATGAAAATGTGGTGGTTTTGGATAATAGGGTAAAGGTGATAAAACATAAACATTTCGTTTCTGATAATTGGGACATGAATTGAAAAAATCAATTTTGTGTTCGAAAATGTAACCTGAGTTCCGAAGAATTGATAATATGACAGGATATTTTCGAATTTTGGAATTTCGTTTTCATCATAAATTTGACTTAAGTACTTTATCATTTCTTCCAAGTCTGAACTAGATATTATTGAATTATGCAAGGCATTCAATTTGGCGAATGTGATTGCATCCTCAATATTATCGATGAATGTTATAATATTTTGACAATCTAAAATGATTTGAGATAGTACACCTTGAAAGCTAATATAGTTTTTGAGATCGGCAATGGTTCTTTGGATTGCCACCTGGAATATTTTCAAGCTATTTTCGAGTGCTTCTTGATTTGAATTGAGTATTCGAATCGTTTTATTATAGTGATTGATCAATTGTTTTGAAAGTGAAGTTTGAAGATTCATTTCGTGAATGATGTTTTCTTGATTTTTCTCCAATATTTCAATGGTTTGATCGTAACGCTTTCCGTCATCGGCGTCAAGTGTGCCGAAGAGCCATTTATTGATTTTGCCGATTCCATCAATCATACCTCGTTCAACACGAATATGTGGTTGAAGGTTGCCTAACTTTAATTGGGTGGTTTGAATAAGATATTCGGTTCTCAGAAGCATATTCTCAGATAGACCATGATAGGAAATTGGATTGGTAACATTTTCTTTATTAAAATTATTTTTGATTATATTAAGATATATTTCGAGATTGCTCAATTGATTGATTATTGGGTTTAAGTCGATATAGTGAAGAAATGTATGTTTACTATAAATAATTTTTGCATCGCCCAATTGAATAGGGAGAATGGGATTATTGATTGTGTAACGAAGTTACTATTTTCAGGTTACTTTCAGTGAGCATATTACAAGTATTATGTTTTAAACTACCCCTCGGTAAGTCGGTTATAAATGCTCCTAAAAATACCGTTCTTTCGGGAAAATGATCAGAGCGTCACCGCCTATCACATGCGCTCATAAATTCCGCTCCGCGCTAAACGGAACCCGGACTAATCCGGACCCCCCTGCGAATAGTGTAATTCAACGAAACAACTCCGAGCCATCACCTATTCCCGTACCGCACGTCAGAGCATCGTCATCATCGCAGACTATGAGTGCGCAAGTGGTCCGGGTATAAATTGAAACGCGAGCACAGAATAAAGAATTCGTTCAGTTCACCGACCGTAGCAGAGCAACGAGACCACTGCAGAGAACCAACCGACCAGCCGATCGACCGCCACCGATACAAAGCAGCAGAAGCCGTAGTGACCCGACCGAAAGGTAGGAACCCGTAAGTTGTGTTTGCCTGTCCGCCAGCACCCCGAGTAAGTTGTCGAGAAACGCGCCGGGAATTTTTGTTGTCGCGTACTCTCTCTCTCTCTCTCTCTCTCTCTCTCTCTCTCTCTCTTCTTTCAACCCTTCGTGTCCGTTACACTGGGGTTTATTTCTTCCTTACCGCACTTCGTGTCAGTACACTGGTGCTTGCTATTTCTCCCTCTTCTTTCAACCCTTCGTGTCCGTTACACTGGGGTTACTGTCTCTTCCTTACCGCACTTCGTGTCAGTTACACTGGTGCTTGCTATCTCTCTCTCTTCCTTCAGCCCTTCGTGTCCGTTACACTGGGGTCTTTATTCCTTCCTTACCGCACTTCGTGTCAGTTACACTGGTGTTTGCTATCTCTCTCTCTCTTCCTTCCGCCCTTCGTGTCCGCTACACTGGGGCATACTGTCTCTTCCTTACGTCAAGCCTTTCGTGTCCGTTACACTGAGGTTTGATTCCTGTTCTTTATTCTTGCCGTATCGAAGCGTCGTGAATTGTATACAGGGTGAACAGAACTAAATATCGGGTTGGTGGATGACAGGCTATACCGTGGCACGAATACTGTAGAGCTTCTGCTACCCTGCTTCAAGTTGTCACCCTGCTTTTAGTTGCTACCCCCTCCCGCTTTAAACCGCATGTGCCAACCGTAATATTTCCCTATAACAGCGCCGAATTATATTAACTCATTTCGTTAACTAAATTCCGGTTTGTTTGCTTGATAATCGTTACACGCCCCGTCCTTCTTGGTTGCTATCGTACATCGCTCATAGAGAAGTAAAGTTCGTATTTAGAATTTTCACTGATCCGAAAATAAATTAGTAAGTTATACTTGGTGTTTCCTTTCATTAGTTGAGTTTTTAATTTCTTAATTAGCTGTCGGTAAACCAGTTTGAATCTCAGTAGAGTCAAGTAAAATCTGACTCTCTGACATCTGAAAGCTGTCAAGTTCACCAAGACCCCTGGATTACCGTCTCCACTGCAGCTGCCCGGTGTAGTGGTGCTTGGTGACACTCTAAAAACACCAGCTGGCGCCCGAGGTACCGTCCGTACCGATAGAGGGCGCTAGATATTGTTTAACGCGAGGAAAAGGCGTTACAAAATTGGCGCCCGAGCAGGGACCGTTTTTTTTAATACTGTACCGTGACCGAGGAGAACACCAACTAAAACATACTCCGAAGTGTGGAAATAACCGAAATCCGTTGGAAACCGCTGACGTGTGATTTTTTTTTTGGAAGATTTTGGAAGTTTGTTGTTCCGAAGCTAGGACGCCAAGTGGCACATCATTTTATAGGTTTTTGGGGTCAACGAAGCGATTGCAATCAACGTTGAGCCGCTGGGAGTGACCGTTTACGTGACAACCGTGTAGAAGACTGGAAGAAGACTTTTCGTGGTGGATTCAGGCTGCTGAATTTAGAAAAAGTGTTGAAAACGTCCTAGGAGTTAATCAACTTGAATCCGACGTTCTAGACGTTTGAGACCGGTGCAAAACGCTTCCTGAGGGTCGATTATACCCAAATCAACCGAATTCGATCGAATCCGCTGACCTGTCATTTTGACAGATTTTTCAACTTTCTGAATTTGGAGATAGATCATCGAAAGACACCTCGTTTAATGGGTTTTCGGGGTCGCTGAAGCGAAATACGCTATCCGTTTGACTCTAACTCCTACCGTTTCCGAGATACCGAAGTCCTGAGTACGAAATAAGAGACATTTTCGAATAACCGCGGATACAAAGGTTAACTACGTGCGTGCAGCTATGTCTAGACCGGAAGGGGAATCTGGGAACTCCTCCGATGAAGAATTGATAAAGGAGACGAACCTGAGAACAGAACCAAGTGATGTCAGAGTAAGCTGGGTCTACCGTCTACGGAAAGAAGAGTTGGAAGCAGAGTTGGAAAAATTCCGCTTGGAAGTTCCCGGGACCGTAGAGGAGCAGAGAAAGCGATTAGTGAAGTTTCTACGCGAGGGTCGGGCATCACCGTGTCCTATAATGACATCACCGTACACCTATCCACCAGGAAACGTAGTTGTCCAAACGACGTCCACGACGACTAACCCCACCACGACAGTCTCATCTACCCATCTCACCGCGACCTTCAGCCAGCAGACAAACGGACAACTCCCAGGGCAGTCGACATATTCGACGGGTGGAACCTACACAGGAGTACCGTATTCATTACCGTCCTCGCTACCATTCTCATTTCCACCATCGCTGCCGCTTTCCTTGCCTTCTGCCTTACAGTCAGCCGTACCGTCGTCATTTCTACAGTTTTCAGTACCTTCGTCAGTACCGTCGTCTCAACAGTTTTCCGCACCGTCAGCACAACCGTCATTTCAGCAGTTCTCCGTGCCATCATCGCTCCCGGTATCAATGCCGTATGCAGTACCGTATTCCCTCCCAACAACCGTACCATCGTCACTACCATCAGGGCTATCGACATTTCCCCCGACCTTGCCAAACAGCCACATGCCATCCGTGAAAGTGCAAGATTGGAAAGTAAGTTTCAATGGAAGAGGAGATCCGGCCGCTTTTTTGGAAAGATTGGAGGACATTTGCGATGCTCAAGGAATTAATCCAGATAATCTCCTCCCAGTCATACCCGAGCTGTTAGAAGATATGCCGGCCATGTGGTTCAGGAACAACCGACACTCCTGGAGGACATGGGCAAACTTTGTAACGGATTTCCGAAACTTTTTCTTCCCTGTTAATTACCTGGTGGACTTGGAAGCCGCAATTGGGCGAAGGCTTCAGAAACCGAATGAAACAGCTGCTCAGTATATAACCGAGTTGCAGACACTCATACGCCGTCACGGAGGAATTTCAGCCGCTCAGGAGCTTCAGTGGTTATACCGCAACCTCAGACCGGAATACCGACAACAGATCCGCCGCAGTGACTTCACGGACATAGCCACATTCGCAACCGCTGTTCGGGAGTATGAAATATTGAAGGCAGAATTGGACCACTCTACCCACCCTTTCTCTGGAAATCGACAACAGGCACCGCCACGACCGATTGACGTTGACCGACGATCGATGGAAGCTGACCGAAGAGCTGGACACAACCGCCAGACGAGCAGTCGAGAACCTCCGAACCTCCCCTCAACCTCAGCCCCGGCATCCTCTCGTGAATGTTGGCGATGTGGACAGATGGGTCATTTCCGAGGACAATGCCGTGCTCCCGCGAAATTGTTTTGTTCTCGCTGTAAGAGAGAAGGCGTAATGTCACGAGACTGTCCATGTCAAAGGCCGGAAAACTAAATGGGTGCTGTACCGATGTGAGGCCAGGACAGCATCCGAAACAAGTAGCCTCATCTCCGTTAACCGTTGAAGATTCCGACAATCGGCCACATATAATCGTGGCGTTGCCAGGAGGCACCGTACAGGCTTTAATCGACACCGGAGCAGTGAACTCGTATATAGGGGACAGCGTCGTCGATCAGTGGCAAATACTAGGGTTACGTAAGATAGACGCTATAGTTGGCACTGTGAGGCTAGCAAATGGCCAGACCGTCCAAGTACCGGGCTCTTATCAGATCGAGATCACCATCGGTGAAATACGATTTGCCGAGACTTTTGGTCATATACCAGGACTTTCTCCGGATATGGTGATAGGTATGGATATACTCCGCCGACGAGGCTTTTCTCTCCACTTAGGAACCGGAGAGATTCTCTTGAAAGGCCGAACCATCCAACCGGCCGCACAAGTCAAACCATGCAGTCCGATAGGGGTTATGACGTCAGAAACAGCACTTTCTCTCACACCTGAGGAAGAAAACCGCCTTCAGGAATTCTTAGGACAAGAATTACCTTCATTCGAGCATATTCGAGGTGTAACGCCGTTAGTGGAACATACCATCCGCCTCTCCAACTCCGAACCGATTAAACAAAGATATCGACCCCAGAACCCCCAGAAAGACGGCGAGAAACGCCTGAAGGTGGAGGGCAAACGGATGAGGGCATGCCGAATCTTGGCGAAGGATTTGGCTCTACGCCGGCCGAAGAGCTGCTCCTTGGGGACTCTTCCTGTCCGGCAGATCACTCGGCCAAAACCTGTGGCTTGTCAGGCGCCGCCCGTCCGTATACCGACCACGGCTGTAGCTCCTCAGTCAACCCCGCCAGCATGCCTGAAACCGACCCCTGCCGTATCTACGCCGCCGCCCTCACTGGCAACCCCGAGACCGCTTTCTGTCGTGCCCCCACCACCGCCCTTACCAACATTCCTGGAAGAGGAATTGGGGAAAGCAGGACACAAACAAGCAGGAAGTCCTGTCACCCCAGTGAACCAGGTGGGACCACAGCTCCCACAACCGGAAGTACTGGAGCCTGCGCCAGGAACGTCCACAGCGGACGATGCAAATCCCCTGACTCCTTATGTATGGTCGGTGGACCAGTTGGTGGACGCCCTCCGCAAAAACCCCAACCGAGCCACCTGGACTCCGGAGTTGCGGGACCAGCTCCGCCGCCTGAGGCCAGCCCACCGTCCCACTCAGGCGCACAAGCACCGCCTGAAAGCGTCAGACGGGACGGTGATAAGGGTCTGGTTGCCCTAAAACAACGCACGAGGCGATAGGACCTCGAAGGATTATTTATTTAGTTTTTTTTTTGCTCAGGGCCATATTTATAGTTGTTAATTTTTGTTATTTTTATATAGAATAAATGTTTTGTTTTCCTACCGTGGAACATTATCGCCTGCTCTACTGCCCCATTCCCGTGTACCTACAACCCTGATCTAATAGAACGGCCGTTGCAGGAAACCAACACTGGACCTTGTAAGGATGGATGTCCTGGACCTGGGTTTAGAGCTGTCCTCACCAGACCAAATAGCCGCCGAGCTCCTAGAGGCCATGCAGGACACCGAACAAGGAATAACCGAACAGCCGTCGCAAAGCACCGACCAGTCTCGTCCGTCCGAGGAAATGAGTGAAGTCGCACCCGTGGTAACAACCCCCGCTTCATCCTTGGAACAGCCGGAGGAATCAGTTCCGGGAATACACCGCATCGTTGGAATTCAAGATGTCATTCCACTAAAAGGTCCGATCAGCCCGTCGTTTTCTGATACTCCGCCCGCAGCCATCCTCGAACCTCCGAAAACAACGAGTAAGAACACGTCAAATACTGCCCCATCGAGCAACCCGTCTCCTAACCACCCATATTTCATTGCCCACCCCGAATGGGATCCACGCAACGATCTGTTCTGGGCCAAGGACAGCCGGCGACTTACAGAACCGATGCCAGAATTAGAACCGTCGCCCCTAAAGAGTGGCCAATACCTGTCATTGCAGAGGGAGTTGTGTTGGCGGTGCGGAGAACCAGGTCATACTCGTCGAGAATGCAGGCGGAAAGCAAGAATTTTATTTTGCTCCCGTTGTGGACGTGTGGGCATTTTATCACGAGAGTGCGATTGCCCGAACACTTCAAAACAAGACCGGCCCCGACGTGATTCCCGCAGCCCTTCTTCCCATGCTCGTCGGGAAGCTAAAGCGGCGAGAAAGGAAAGTTCCCGTAAGAGGGAATTTATTGGGCCCTGTCCGTCCTGCCGCTGCCCACACCCCCAAGCACACGTTGCCTGTTTAGATTGTGGATGTCCCCATCCGTTCGACACCCGTAGAAGCTCCCGATAAGTCAGAAGGATGGAAGAATAGCCGTACCAAGAAATATAATTTGTTTTTCTTTTTCTCAGTTTAATTTTATATGACATTGTTAGACCGCGAATAGTTTTACTAGGGTTGTAACAGACGAATCCGACCTGAATAAATTTTTTTTTTGACTCCACAGGGAAGACGTCTGATTTTAGTTTTTTTTCATTCGATTACCCGAATTAGGTGATGTAGGTATTTGATAAGATGAAATGTTAATTTAGGTACAATAATTGTAAGTATTTGCTATTTTCCCGAGACGCTTCCGCATTTGTTTGAAAAAAAAAAGAAAAAAAAATTTTGTTTAAGATAGAAGGGTATGCTTTACATTTTTTTTTCTTTTTTTTCCCGAAGTAGGAAGGGTGTGTAACGAAGTTACTATTTTCAGGTTACTTTCAGTGAGCATATTACAAGTATTATGTTTTAAACTACCCCTCGGTAAGTCGGTTATAAATGCTCCTAAAAATACCGTTCTTTCGGGAAAATGATCAGAGCGTCACCGCCTATCACATGCGCTCATAAATTCCGCTCCGCGCTAAACGGAACCCGGACTAATCCGGACCCCCCTGCGAATAGTGTAATTCAACGAAACAACTCCGAGCCATCACCTATTCCCGTACCGCACGTCAGAGCATCGTCATCATCGCAGACTATGAGTGCGCAAGTGGTCCGGGTATAAATTGAAACGCGAGCACAGAATAGAAGAATTCGTTCAGTTCACCGACCGTAGCAGAGCAACGAGACCACTGCAGAGAACCAACCGACCAGCCGATCGACCGCCACCGATACAAAGCAGCAGAAGCCGTAGTGACCCGACCGAAAGGTAGGAACCCGTAAGTTGTGTTTGCCTGTCCGCCAGCACCCCGAGTAAGTTGTCGAGAAACGCGCCGGGAATTTTTGTTGTCGCGTACTCTCTCTCTCTCTCTCTCTCTCTCTCTCTTCTTTCAACCCTTCGTGTCCGTTACACTGGGGTTTATTTCTTCCTTACCGCACTTCGTGTCAGTACACTGGTGCTTGCTATTTCTCCCTCTTCTTTCAACCCTTCGTGTCCGTTACACTGGGGTTACTGTCTCTTCCTTACCGCACTTCGTGTCAGTTACACTGGTGCTTGCTATCTCTCTCTCTTCCTTCAGCCCTTCGTGTCCGTTACACTGGGGTCTTTATTCCTTCCTTACCGCACTTCGTGTCAGTTACACTGGTGTTTGCTATCTCTCTCTCTCTTCCTTCCGCCCTTCGTGTCCGCTACACTGGGGCATACTGTCTCTTCCTTACGTCAAGCCTTTCGTGTCCGTTACACTGAGGTTTGATTCCTGTTCTTTATTCTTGCCGTATCGAAGCGTCGTGAATTGTATACAGGGTGAACAGAACTAAATATCGGGTTGGTGGATGACAGGCTATACCGTGGCACGAATACTGTAGAGCTTCTGCTACCCTGCTTCAAGTTGTCACCCTGCTTTTAGTTGCTACCCCCTCCCGCTTTAAACCGCATGTGCCAACCGTAATATTTCCCTATAACAGCGCCGAATTATATTAACTCATTTCGTTAACTAAATTCCGGTTTGTTTGCTTGATAATCGTTACACGCCCCGTCCTTCTTGGTTGCTATCGTACATCGCTCATAGAGAAGTAAAGTTCGTATTTAGAATTTTCACTGATCCGAAAATAAATTAGTAAGTTATACTTGGTGTTTCCTTTCATTAGTTGAGTTTTTAATTTCTTAATTAGCTGTCGGTAAACCAGTTTGAATCTCAGTAGAGTCAAGTAAAATCTGACTCTCTGACATCTGAAAGCTGTCAAGTTCACCAAGACCCCTGGATTACCGTCTCCACTGCAGCTGCCCGGTGTAGTGGTGCTTGGTGACACTCTAAAAACACCAGCTGGCGCCCGAGGTACCGTCCGTACCGATAGAGGGCGCTAGATATTGTTTAACGCGAGGAAAAGGCGTTACAATAGTATTGATTTGAATGTCTTCCTCACATCGTACTTGGAGTACGTGAAGTACCAGGTACAGGGTTGGTAACTTCATTTTCGTTAACGGCCTGTAACAAACGTTTTTTGTTAGTCTTAGGTTTTCTGGCTATACTTTTGTGATAGGTTCCTTTGTCAGTTTCGAGTTTGATGTTTGTCTCTTTGAGTATTTTACCTTTCTTAAATTTGGGTCGGTCTTTTTGTCGTGATTTGGTCCTGATGTATGCGATTTGTTGATTGGAAAAATCTGGGGGTTCATTTCGGTTTTAATTTCTTTCAACTATGATCTTTTCTTTGGTCGATTGGTTTGCTTGTTGTATTGATTGATATAATTTTTGGGTTGTGTCTTTGTGGGTTTGAACATAGTCTGAAATGATTACATGATCATTGAGGTCGAATGGATTGTTATTGTTGATATTGAATTGAGTTATTATATCCTAATACAGCACGTTTCATGATCTGATCAGGGGAAAGATTTTTGTTTTCCTCTCTCAAACATCGATAGTGTTCGATCAGGGTCGAATGAAATCTTTCGACGGGTGAATTCGAGTTGCTATTTTTCGATGTTGTATAGTGGAGTTCTATCCGATATAGTTTGCAAAAGTTCTCTATTTCTTTGTTTTTGAATTCAGTTCCTGAATCAGTGGTGATTTTTAATGGTAATCCATGATGGGAGATGAAATTGAGAAGATTTTCAAGAACAAGAACGCCAGTAAGAGCTTTTAAGGGGTATGCTTGACCATAGCGAGAAAATGAATCAATTATTGTTGTAAAATTTTCTTTCGATATCGTGAATGTGTCGATATGAATGTGTTCAAATGGCTTCGACGTGGTGGGTGTGAGATTGAATTTGATGATTGGAGGTTTCCGATCATACTTATTCTTTTGGCAAATTTCGCAATTATTGACGAAGTTTTGGATGTCATCAATCATTTTCGGCCAATAGAACCGTGAACTTAAAGATTGTTTCATTTCGTTGATACCTCGGTGACATGTTTTTGTTGTATGATAGAGTTGAAGTTTTTCTTCCTGATCGTCTGATGTTTCTATGTCAGTAAGGAATGTTGGACATTCGACTATTTTGAAGGAAGAATTTTTGAATAGGTATTGTATTGTATTAGTAAAAAGTTTTCGCAATGATGGGTCCTTGAAATGAAGCGCGTACGTTTGTTTTGGGTCAATATACTCTTTGAGAAATTTGACGATGTTAATTTGAGTATTTTTATTTGGTAAAGTAACATACGATCGGAAATTTTCAAAAACTTTTTCCATTCTACATTTGGGTTTTTCTATGTCTCCAAGTGTAATGACTAGTTGGTTTTTGTATGTATTTACGGCGCGTTCTGAAATGGGAATATTACATATTGGGTTCTCAAGTGAAGTGTGAACAGTTTCGAGGTCAGAATTTTCTTGGTTTTCTTTTGGTGGAACGATTTGAATATCCGAGATTATATTAATTTTTGGTACATTTTTGGGAGGTTCAAGAATTTCAAGAATAGTTTCGTCTAATTCGGGAATTTCATCGGGATTTCTCAATAAATTTCCGATTATTTCGTTAACGTCACCTGGATTGTTCTGGATTGATGAAGTTTCAAGGGCGTTTAAGTCGGCGTCAGAGAGGTTTCTAAAAAGGGCATCGGCTGCTTGATTCAGCTTGCCGGTCTTGTGTTCCGTGTTTTCCGAAGGAATTATTGGTAATGAAGCGCTGAATTCGGGTCTGAATTTGAAAGGTATTTCAGTATTTTTTCCTATCAATTTTTTATTGATTAAGTCAATATTCAGATTCATGTTTATCAAATCTGTTAATCCTAAAACACCATCGAAATAGTCATGAAAATCGAATAGAAGAAAATCAATCTGATAGTCTGTATTGAATTCAGAAAATGCCGGTATTGATGCATGATATCTTACTTTTTGATTAGCTGTTTTTATTATCGTGTTAGAATGATATATTTTGTCTGGAAAGAATTTTTCAATTACTGATGGTTTTATCATCGATCGAGAGCTTCCAGTATCGATAATTAGTTTTAGTTTTGGATTTTTGATTTCTACGTAAGGTAGAGAGTTATCGCATGAAAAGTAAATTTCGGCTAAGTCAATGGATCTTGTTGGCTTGCCGCCTGAAAATTTGCAGGTTTGTTGAATTCTGTGTTGTAATGATTCGAGACATAAGATTGCTGTTGATCGATATCGTTTATAAGATATTGGTTTTGATCGGGAAATTCGTCAAAATTGGGGTTTTCATAGTATTGATACTGGTCATAAGTTTGGTCATGATATTCAATCGGTTCTTCATATTCATTCGAAAATAATTCTTCAGATATAAAGTTTGGTTTCTGATTTTGTTGGAAAAATCTAGGTTGATTTTGGAATTGATTCGAACCGTATTGATTTCTGAAATTCGGTCTTTGTTCATGTCGAAATTGTGGAATTTGTTGGTGGGACATTCTAGTGGGGTTCCTAGAAGTTGTTGACATGGGTTCGGGTTTTGGCAATTGATTTGGTGGAGTCTGTTTCGCCTTGAATGCATTTTGTGGGGGGCCAAACACTTCACGATTAGTTGGGAATTTTCGTGGAGGTTATTGCCTTGGTTGAATATCTATCGGCTGATTGGGCCAAACAGGTCTCTGAGAAAAGTTTGGATTGGAAAAATTGGTATTTGGGTGATTGGTTATTTGTTGATTAAATTGTCTTTGGAAGTGATTCGGTATTGATGGTCGAATGTTCGTTTGTGCGTTGGTCATATATGTCTGCCTGTTGGTGGGGGCAATAAATTTCGGTTTATGAGTTTCTTGTACGGTACCATAAAGTTTTTCGAAATTTTCGTATTCATTTACGTATGCCATAGCGTCTTCAAGAGAATTGGGTCTTTTAAGATGTAAATTATTTCTGAGCATGCCTGAGCAGCCAGCAATAAATGTACTGAGTGCAACCTTATCATAATGTGAAATTTGGTAGAGTTTTTCATTTTGACATAGGGTTATATCATTACTAATCCTCTGTACCACACTACTTCTGATCAATTGTAACCTACTTCCGAAACTAAGCAAGTCTTCACCTTTATGAGGACGGCTTCTCGTTAGTTCTAGAACAAGACAATCTATATCTCTACGGTCTGAAAAGCATTGTTTCAGAGCGTTCTTCAAATTTTCCCAATTATTGAGTTCTGATCGATTTCCAACCATATACTCTGCTTTTCCAATTAATTTTTCCTGTATACATTCGAATATGTGTTCGTTCAAAGATTGATCATTAAAAGTTCTATAGGTATTAACTAATGAATCACACCTATCAATAAATTTATTCAATGCGTTACTATCGCCATCAAAAGGTTTAAGGTTATTCAGTCGAGACTTGAATAGATTCCAGTTCATTTGAACTTGAACGGGTTGTACTTGTTGTTGAGCCATTTCTGGAATTTCTGTACTATTCTCGTCAAAAACTGAGTTTTCTTGAACTGATAAATTACTTAATCTTCTTAAAATATTATCTAATTCGTTCATGAATCGATCTTTCAATCAATAAAATCTGTATTTATTGACTTTCGATTACTTTGAATTTGTTTTGTTTCACAAAATTGATTTCTTAAAACTAATCGTCTAGAATAGACACTGGTTTCGTTCGCGATGAACTGCCCTAAATTATCTTCACCGAAATCCTTATGCAGAGGGTTCAGTAAAGGCAAAAAGGAAACTTGGCACTTACAGGTATTTTGGTGGTCCCAAATCTTGTAGTTTCCGGTTCCTTCTTCTGCGATTCCTCGTAGCCTCTAGTGGTAGGGTCGTCTCTTGGTCCGTCCGGTTCAATTCTCGATGGATCACGATTTTCGTCGAATTTGTGCTTAAGGGTTGAAACTCCAAGTTACGAAGAAAACTCTTTTAACGCACTGCACAAATCCTACCGACTGCGCCAATTGAATACTTGGGACGGAAGTTTGTCTTTTTAAAAAATATTTATTTTACAATTATATAGTACAATTACGAGACGACTTTCTCTAACAAGAGTTACAAATGGAATGAATAAAATATAACAGAAAAGTGGTCTTGTCGCTCTGAGAGTCCAGATAACGGATTCGTGGAAATCCACTGTCAGCATATCATGTTTCCATGAGAGCAGCAGAACTCTGGGAACGGTCGCTACATAACTCTCGGCACATCACTGATTTTAATGAATTACCTGTTGTATATAGGACTTTTTCTATAGATCAATTACCCTATAGCCAATCTGATATTACTCGTGCTCTATGCGGGTTTTACTAACTATGTTAGCATTATTAGGCGGAGATAATTGTTACTTTTCAATTATTATTATTCATTAGTCGGTGTAGCCAAGCGGTCCTTATTTTCAATTTGGCTATTTCACTGCTGGTTCGAACCGCGGTCGGGGCAGAATTCTTCTAACCGTCTCGGTGCGAAAGGCAATTTTTGAACCTTCATTAAATAGAGTGGTGCAATTGGCCCTTACTCTTCCCAATTTGTATAACACAACAGTATTAGTTTATACAAAAATTTGGGAAATCCTGGGTAGGTAATTTTTTTGGTGGGGCTCAACGAAGATAAAAATTTGCTATTCTTGTTAGGAAGTGAGTATTCTTCGAAGAATACAATTTTGTTCCTATTGTTGGGAAAAATATAAATAAGGTAATACAACTATCATCCACAGACTTAGAGAATCACATACAGATGAAGTTTGTCCGTCATCTGCCCACACCTGCCCACTCACGTTCAACTTCTTTGTAATATTTGCCTGAATGGTTTAATATCTTTTTATTTACTCCATATGAGTTATTGTTGAACGATTTATGTTCGAAGCAGAATTGCCAGTTTGGTGTAGATTAATACCGCTTTCAATTAGTTATGCTCACCCCACTGCATTCGCCAAAAGAGAGCATGTAATCAATATTTAAAAAAATGGCGAATGCGATGAATGTAGATAAATAATGTTTAGTCGATATTTCTAAATAAGACAGCAGACGCAAAAATTCTAACATCGTTATTAAATATATTTCTCATTATAATAATTGCGGACCGTGATTATATATAATTAGTGTATTATTCTTATGTAAGAGGATCGTAATTTTCAAAAATACTTCATTTCATGAAGAAGAATTTTGCTTTGTTTTCAAATGAAGGTAGGTAGAGGGATCAATGAAATTCCTATAGAGTTACATAAGATTATTAGTATACACTAGCAAAATGAAACGTAGAATCAATCTGAAATAACTACCTCTTGTCTCTGGATCATGGAAAATTGAGACAAATACGACAAACTCTCATATTGCGCCTACACGTTTATTGTTGAAGAATACAGCTTCCTGTGATATTTTTTAGCGATGCTTTCCAAGATATGTCAACTCTCCTTCTTATATGTACTGATATATTTTTTTTTTCTTTTCGGAACACTCTCACGGAAGCCCCAGAATGCAGAGGCTTGTGCCACAAGGGTCGGCTGATCATTTTGGGTGTCGAAACGATCTGGGGCGTCTACCGAATTTCTCCGTAGAGAAACCCAGGAAAACCCACAGTGCTACCAGGTCGATTGGTGTATTCAATCCAGATATCTCACCTAACAGGATTGGTATCTGAGCAACTATAGATTGCCAATCTAATTGGCAAATCCATAGCAAGAAAACCTAGTTTAGATAAAACACAGTTGAAGCCAAGCGGTGCAATTGGCTCTAACTAATTTATATTTAGGTGATGCTCGTAAATGGAAATGAAACAAGAAAACCTCCTTTCATTCATTCCGTAAAAATAGTTTCTTTGCCCGAAATAATCGCCCTTTCCTGCGGTTCTGCCATCATAACCAACAGGTTCAGCTCACACATGATATTAGGGAAATAATTCAAGCTAGTTTTGAAGAAGAATCTCGGAGAGACAAATTTCATTTGTGTTATCAACGAAAATACACCTACCTACTTTACAGGTTGTAATACCTATCAGAGTAATGATCTGGGTGCAATGAAAAAATGCTACACTCAGTATATCATAAGGTGTTTTGAATCCTCATAAACTCTTTTTCAGGCCTGTAACACTCAAATGTTTCAAATTTCAATACATCATTCGCTTAAATATGAATATAGTTAAAAATGATCAAATCTAATGGTTAAATTGTCTGATTTTCTTTGCTTGCTATCGAGAATCTCGCAAAATTGATGAAGAATTATTCGTAAATTCGAATTGAGCCAAGGTGATGAAGCATTTTTGTTAGTGGCGATTAGTGTTAGTGTGTAGTTATTACAGTAATGGTCAACTCTTTCGATCAAAATATGTTAGTTTCATAGCATTATATTTGTAACATGGAAATCAATTGATGACCTGAAATGGAAACTCAAACCTGTTATTGGTAATTCCTCTGTATACAAAATAAGTACACAAATAATATATAGTTGACTGTAAGATTTTCACTTATAAGGTTTACTGAAGCGGTTCAGTACACCCTTGTGAGTGAAAATCTTACAACCAACTGTGTATCATTTGATTACTATGGATTTTCATCAAGTATCGACCACACCCATTCAGTTTTTGCACAATTAGTGCTTAGATGCAAAACGAATCTGAAATCAATTGATACTCATTTGAGTATTTTCTGAGTACAGAACAACAAGAGATATTTGCATTTGAACAGGAAGTTTCGTATAAGTTTTGAGAACGGAAGAGGATTTACTTTCCGAAACGTTAACGATAAGTTATTTATATACATATAAATATATATTTTTTTTGACAGGCAGAATTGAATTATACTAGAAGTTGCTGACTAATTGGACTTGTTCTATCCAGAAGAATAGAACGCAGCAACTTTTTGGGGTAGATTAAAATCTGCCTTTCTTCACTGATATAGATTCCAATATTAATTCTTATTTTTTCAGATTGTAATATGTTACAAACCCAGTAAACTACGGAACAAACATTTCCTAATTTCATTAATCCAAAATCATAATAATATACTGGATGTGCCTTTCAAAAAACAGTTCACCCAGGCGACTATTCGTTATGTAACACCATGTATATTGAAATTATTTGCGTTAATACCAAACATTGCATAAAAAATCGCCTCGAATGGGGTTTTCCTTCGAAACGAGTTCGTTTCGGAACTCTCAATTTTTTACGTTACCCTCGCAATACGTTGTTTCCTTTTCAACGTCATGAGATATGACTGAAACTCTTGATACCAAATATATATTTTTCATTGTGGTAATACCCTTAATATGATAAAATTTCAAACAAAACCCTTCTCTATTTCGTATACTACCTGATCAGTCTAATTTATATCGAAATGAACGAGTCAGTCAATCATGACAAACTTCGTAATATCACTGGTACCACATGAGTTTTTCAAGCAAGTTGGATTTATGTTAGAAGTGGACTCAGAAAGGTATACTTCAGAAGCATAATATGTATCCTCAATTATTTTTCAGAACAATTATGCACCCTAGATTGGATATGTACCTTCTGCATCAAATATCGATAGTCTTTCGAAGTGAAAGATTGAAAAGCACCTATTCTCTGGAAACTCTCAAATAATACTATCAGAATGTTCGTCTATGCCTATTCAGTAATTGAACTTTGAGCTTGATATGAATAGTTTCCCGAAAAATCTGCGCATCGAAAAACAATTTTTAAGGAATAGTTAATTGTTAAATTTTAATACGTGAAACAAAGTTTCACACACAGAGGATGAACAACTTTCAAAACCATGCGGTAGACTCTTGAAAGAACTGGCCTATTTTCATTTGCGCAAATGTATGTCAGTATCGAAAACCTCAGTTTGTTTTCAGGCAGTCACGCAGGCTAGGCGCAATAACAATTGAATTCAGTCAGCACGTGCTATTCTGCTTGATACAGTGTTTTGTACTAGGTTGTGAATGGCTGTTGATGAGAAGGAGCATAAGGGACATAGGGAAAGGGGGTATGTACATGTGCTAATGTTAGTGATTTTGGTAAATCGGCTGTCACTTCTCTAAGATCGCTTTTTTAAGACCAACCATTTAGAATTCGTTTGAGAAAATGGTTCAGCATTACTTTGTTTTCTTTTGTTGTGTTATCTCCAGATCATTGAGGCATAGGTCAAATTTTCAAAATGAGATTAAAAGTAAATTGTACCCTTTACATTTTGAAGTACTTGACCTGAACCTTAACCTGTTGGTTTCCGTGCGAGAATGTGAGTCAAAACATTGGGTGTAATAGCTGAGTGATGATAGAAAGACAAATCATTACTTTTTTATTTTCGATCATTAGACGCAAGTGGAAAGAATGTCCTATTCAAAGAACATTGTGTTAATTTCTAATTGTTATAGAATTAAGCGATTTGAAGACTTTCATTAGCCACAGAAATAGCAAATAATCCCGCAACTGAATAACAATGGAGTGGAAAGACTATACTGGTAAACTTGTTTTTTTTCATGAAGCGTGTTTTCGCTTGAGATTAGGTCTTTCTTGAGTTTTGCAGTTGGGAAATTAAAATTTCACTACTCTTATCCCTTTCATAGCTCCTTAATGGTTGGTCGTAAAAACTTAAACTGAAATAGAATTGTACAAAATTTTGTGACCTACAATTTTATAGGGAAAATATTATGTGAGGTGGACCCCGAAAACTGAAGAATGATACAAAATTTAACATTTTTTCCTAATACAGAACTCCTCTTTTTTTAGACTAGACCCCCTTCATGAGCCACTATTCACTGAGGCACATTGACTTCTAGGTGTTTGAACCGATTTCATTCTAATGTTTATTATAATATTAATTTTACTATAATTTGTTCCACGATTCTGCAAACTCAACTATGTATTTAATATCTCCAAATTCCTGAAGAAGTACGATACTTTGACGGATGGGTTGGCGCTGTGGTTGTGTGTCCGAATACTGACCGAGAGGTCGAAGCTCGATTTCCTGAAAGGACAGAGATTTTTCTGTTGTGAATTTGGGAATGACTCTGCCACATATCACGGTTGACGGGTCCGAGAATAACCATGTTTTTCCTGAGGTATGGCATAATGAGTTAGTAACAAGCGATACTGAAGGACTCCGACCGAAGTCCATAGCGATTGGTATGTTAAAAATACCACATATACACTGACAGTACCACTAAGATCCTTCGCCATTTTCTCGAAAACTGAAATACTTTCCATGGTATGGTGGAGGCGAGTTATGATTGTTTTTCGCATGATCTAGTAAGAGTATGGAGCTAAACTCCTACCAAATCAAATAAAATATGCACTCCACAGCTAGAGTGCCTTGATGAATCGATTTCGAAGAATAAATTGGTGGAACCCAGATATATTCCATACACTTTATTGTATTGTTTAATATTTTTGGATCGGTTGCTCCCAGAGCGCACTATGATTCACAAAGAAATGTCAATTTTTGTGAATGATTCAAATTAAATGATTGTTCATGATGTTCACGTCGAATTCGTCAGTATTTGTATTCTTTGTTTGTTTGAGGTTTCTTAGTTCGTTTTCTCCATGAATCATGGAATATTCAATATTCATAAAAGAACTGAATTCTCACCATTTTTTTCATTCTGAGTGCGCGTATATATATGTCGTAATATATATTGCATTGTATTGTATTGTTTGAACGTCATTTTTTTGTGGTTGATCAATATTTGTTCCGTAGATTGAAAATCTGCCCTTGTATAGATTCCAATATCAATTCTCATTTTTTCAGATTGTGGTAGGTTACAAATTGTATTGTACTTTATCAATTACACAGCAGTGTTCTGACATTTTATTGTGCTTTCTACGGATTAACATATTTTAAAATATTTTAAAATATGTAATACACATATGAAGTTATTTCAGTAGAGCGAAATATTTGTGCAAGCTGAATCTGGCTAATATGAAACCCATTCATATGGGCGATATTGACAGAATTTTTGGACCAATTTTCAACAGTTTGCCTTCGAAATAAGATATACTTGAAGCTGAAACAAAGCTGCGGGGTAGATACGTCATGTAAAAAATCTTAGAACTTGTGTTTGTTGACTTCGAGTATAAATTTGATGGACGACTTTTTACAGGTAGTCTTGCATCTTTTTTACATAAAACATCGCTCGAATTACCAAAATCTGAGAGCATATTGTTTCAAGTTATACAAGGTGACCTTACATCTTGTACGGATGTGTTGGCAATGAAAATGAAATTTCACAGTATGCCTATTACAACTCGAATTTGTTTCATCGGGAGGTTTATGAACATTTATTGAGCATACTGTTTGGAAGTACAGCTTGTCCGTTTCATATTGGCACGGAAATGATGGCATATTGCGCAGTGCGGAACAAGCAGCCATTCAAAATATATTGTCAGTTTAGTGTGCAACCGGATGTGACCAATTACCGTGCAAAGTTGGACGCAGCGCGTTTATTTGTTGGCATATTTCGTTGACGCAAATTTTTACACTGACAAGTTTAAATTCAAATATATAAGACTTATTAGCGAGAAATTAACGTTCTGGAATTGAAATAGTTTATGATAATGCACATTACAGGAAATAACGACCGAGAGAGCGAAGAAGGAATATTATTGCATAATTTTAATCACACCTACCTGTTGGATCCTCGATACAACAAAGAGTATCTGCTTAACTAGCCGTAGTCGTTATACTGACAGAAACTGGTACATTGTGTTAGTCATAAAATGTCGAATATTTTTCATGGCCGAGTGATCAATGGCGCCGACAGTGATTAGGAACGTCCGGATTCAATTCCTGACTTCGGCAGAGATATTTCTTCTTTTTCTTCTCATTTCTCATTGTTGTATTTTCCGTGGTTATACCATTAATCATAATTTTGTGGAATTTTTCAAAGAAATACGATTGATTACCTACCATTATTGTGTTCAATATAAATACCTGATAATATAATATTTTAAGTTCTTCATTATTTATTGGGTGTAGATGAAATGGCGTATGCAACTCTTATGAGATGGTTATTAATACACTCGCATAAACCATACGAAACTCACCTTCGGCTCGTTTCGTATCCCGGTTTATGCTCATGTATTAATAACCATCATTACACGATCGTTGCATAATATACTGATTTGCATTTCTATTATAATGATTATTGGGGTGATGGCTGTGGAAAAACCGTACGATTCTAGTTATGAAAGGATAACTGATATTGCATAAAAAAAAACATGGAGAACATAGAATCTTTGTATTTCAAATCATTGAATACTTTTATTGTGATATTGATTAGATGTAATAGAGATGACAGAAATAGAGCTTTCTGAAAGTTACACGCTTGATATAATTCTGAAGTACTCCTAATACATTGGTACAAAAATAAAGTACCTGAGATGTATGAAGGATATATTCGAAAATCGATGGATGTTTTTGTCTCCAATTATAACGAAGTTACCTAGAATAAACAAACAAAAAACTTTCATACTGGATGAGTTCAAATGGGAGCGGATAAAGAAAAGATCCGAAATAAGGAATGATTCATTCATTTTTATGTTTATACTCAGGGCCAGAGATAGGTTTATCCCACCTTGGAATATAAGCATTAACTGCTATCAAAATTTGATCTGCAATTAGTATAATGTTTCAGTCAATTCATCATTATTGACACGATCGATTGAAACACATGGTTAGTCGTTTCATTAAATTATTCCGAATAGAGGGTTGAATGATGATAAGTGGAGTGGTAATTGTTTCTTCGGTGATATATAGGGTGATACCTCCATACGAGTGTTAAGTAAATGTATCTCTTTTATTATTTGGAGTCTCAAGAACTATTAGATTTTAAATTACGAGATTCATCCAGTCCATTGTTTTTTGGGATGAATAAGGAAATAGTTCACGTTGAGTGCAATATCAACTTCTCTTTATCCAATAAGAGAGTGAGTATTATGATATATTTCTGTTGAAGTCTATCCAGTTTCCCCTACAATACTTGGTAATTCAACCTCATTTGTGTTCATGATTCACTTGCATTTTCTCTGGCTTCCAGGCTCTTTATGGATGAGGATTATTTGAATTAAGATTGCATACTTATCTCTGTTTGTGAACGGCACACTTTTATACAAATTTTTACGCTGTTTCTTTCAGAAAAAATATTTGTTTTCATTCACACTTATCTTTAAAATGATGGCAATTACATTTTGAAGTACTACACCTGAACCTCAACCTGTTGGTTCTCGTGCAAGAATGTGAGTCACAACATTGGGTGCTATAGCTGAGCGATGCTAAAAAGACTAATTATTACTTTTTCATTTTTGATCATTAGACCCAGAAAGGATGTCCTATTCAGAGAACATTATTTTAATTTCTAATCGTTAGAGAATTAAACGATTTGAAGACTTTCATTAGCCACAGGAAAAGAAAATCATGCCACGACTGAATAAGAATGGAGTGGAAAGACTACACTGGTATACCTTTTTTTTCATGTGGCGTATCTTCGCTTGAAATTAAGTCTTTCTTGAGTTTTTGCAGTAGGAAACTAGATTTTCACTACTATTCTCCCTCTCATAGCTCCTTATTGATTGGTCGTAAAAAAACTTAGATACTGAAACAGAATTGTACAAAATTTTGAGACCTACTTTTTTTGTAGAGAAAATAGTGTGAGAGGTAGACCCCAAAAACTACAGAATGCTACAGAATTTCACGTTTTTTTCAATGCAGAACTCCTCTTTTTTTAGACTAGACCCACTTCATGAGCCTCTATTCATTGAGGCACACTAACTTCTAGGTGTTTCAACTGATTTCATTCTAATGTTTATTATAATATTAACATTACTATAATTTGATTCACGATGTATCTCTTTTATTATTTGAAGTCTCAGGAACTATTAGATTTTAAATTACGAGATTCATCCAGTCACAGATTTCCTCATGAACTCCTTGAACAGGCTCTTCGAAATCAGTTTCTTTCCGTATTTTTGACTATTTGTTTTACTGCATGTATCATTGGTATATTATTCATTTCGATTCCAATTCCTGTCAAAAACGTTACCATTGTTTCTTGGGATGAATAAGGAAATAGTTCACGTTGAGAGCAATATCAACTTCTCTTTATCCAATAAGAGAGTGGGTATTATGATATATTTCTGTTGAAGTAGGTTCTTTACGGATGAGGATTATTTGAATTAAGATTGCATACTTATCTCTGTTTGTAAACGGCACACTTTTATACAAATTTTTACGCTGTTTCTTTCAGAAAGAATAATTTTTTTCATTCACACTTATCTTTATAATAATGGCAATATTTTTCGCTTGTTGTATAATATACTAATGTCTTCATTGAATGTACTCATTATTGAGAAATTTGAAACATTTGATTTTAGTTCTCAAGTGAGCTAGAAAACTATTCAACGCAGAGATTTCTGTTAATCTTTTGATGGTGTTCATATTCTCATTTATGGAATTTTTCTTACCTTTTCATCTAGAATACATAAAATGATCATGAAGTGAAGTGAGAGAATGATTTGGAAGCGTATGGAGAATAAAAACATTTTTTTTACCAATAAATGATTCCCTTATTGGCAAATTCGTATTGACATCACTGACAGGAACTTCATCTTCGTTATTGATGATTTGGTTCCTGGAAGTTGGGTCATAACAAATGATCTGAGTTTACTTCAATTCCGTTTTCGATCATGTATATTTTGGAATACAGCCATCTTCAGATTCACTGATTGAATCATAGAAACAAAACAGAAACACGGCATCATGGTGACATAGTCAATGTATGAAAAACTCCCCAATTATAACGTGAACATTATTTGCTTAACTGCTTTTCGAAAAGCACTCAATCAATTTCAACTTCCGTCTATGCAGCAAGTAATAAGTCAACATTTTGTTTTGACGTATCCTCAATCACTCGAAACTAAGTATCCACTCTGCAATTTCTATCCAGACTTTAACACCAATGAAAGCCGACGAAAGTCAATATCACTTTCGGCGCCTTGTCTCGCATTGTTACGATGACCTCCTGACCCAAATAAAGTCTACATTGAAGCAATGTATCAAGTCCCTTTTGTCCAACACTTCAAAATCTATTGCAACGTAGCACGACATTATTTAATCAAGCTCAGTTTGATTTTATTGAGGAGGATATACATTTTCCCACTCCCACCCATGGATGCTGATACGTCAGAAATTATAGTCCGTTCATAATTTGTCGATAGCACAAAATGAGAATGTTGCGTACAGTCAGTAAGTCTGTCTATTCACCAAGAGAGAAGACTATTGTTTTGAACGTTCACGATGCTCTGGTTTCTCAGAATCCCACAAACACTGTTCAGAACATAATCAAGAGTTGTGCCAACATGACGGGCGTAGGGGAGTCAACAATATATAGGTTCCTATCAGAAAGGAAAAAACAAGGTATAGCTAACCCAAATACAAACGAATACTTAAAGAGGGGGAGAAAACCTATTGAAATTGATGAATTTGCCAAAAATGGTATTCGAAGGAAAATTCACGAATTTTTTTACAAAAAAGAAATACCCAACTCAAACAAAATTTTACAAGAAGTTAGAGACGACCCGGATTTGCCTCATGTCGGACGAACCAACTTGTGGCAAGTTTTAAAAGAATTAAATTTCCGGTGGGAGAAATCAGACCGAAAATCACTTTTGATTGACCGGGAAGAGATAATATGTTGGAGAAGAAAGTATCTGAGATCTATACGGAAATTTCGGGCTGAAGGAAGGCCAATTTACTATCGGGACGAAACGTGGGTAAACGCAGGTCATACTCTCATATAAAATACAAGCTGTACGTGAATTGTTATATGAGTCTTTACAACATATTACAGAACAAAATTGGCGAAATGCAGTAAGACATGTAATAAAAGAAGAACAAAAAATGTGGGATCTTGACAATATAATTGATGCGACTGTAGAGACACAACCGCTAATTATTAACCTGCAAGACGACTCGGATTCCGAAGATGATCCTGTTTATTTTGAATTTGAATAGTTTTGTAAGTAATCGTAGTTTATATCATTCAAAAATAGGTATTAATTAAATAAATGTATCTTTTACAAATTGCAAGTAACATATTATTTTTGAATAAAATAAAGACATTTTATTGAAATAAAAATACAGTTTACAGTACCTACAGTTTAAGAATATTAATATATTTATTTATTTAAAGTAACTAATGTTTTAATCATATACTCTACGACACTGGTCAGTCATTTCCACTCATAATACCTACATAATCGGATTAAAAGTTTTATAGCTGTATTGTATTTCTTCAGATACAAGGTTGGTTAGTCGAAAACATCTTGAACTGCCAGTTTTAGTTTGGTTTTTGTTATTATATCATATTAGCTGTCCTCTCTATATTTCAGTTCTCTAATGAGGGTCAAACTTGCAGTGAGCTATCAACAAATTATGAACGGACTATAGTTACTTGGGTTTTCGATTATGCGACAAAGATAAAAAAGTTATTGAAGGCAACAAGGGTAAAGAAATATTTACTTTTGATTCATATCATTTTTGACGAGACAACCGTTTAACAAAATTGTCAACGTATTCCAAGAAAAATGTGTGGTGCAATGCACAAGTGAACATGCAAACATCGTCAGGTTATATTGACATATAATTACGAAGGAATAAATCAAGTGATGCGTGGTTGTGTTGTTTGTGTTGTGTATAGTGGAAGAAATTGAATACTATTTTATTCAATACTAGATACTCTTGGTCGTTGGTTTTATCGGTTATACTTTCTTGTTGTTGTACAACAGAATTAATCTGGATCAACACTGATAGAAAATTCTGTTACAGTCTGAGAAAATCGTGATAATCAACGAGATGGAAATTTGTATTTGGTTTGAAAAAGTGAGGAGCGTCGTGTTGGTACAGTTGACGAATTGCTATTTCTTGTAGCACAGTCGGCATCAGGCAATGACATACCTACTTCAAGAAATACGCACTTAGCTAATATTCAGTCTTATGAAGTATTTGAAAAACATTTTGTGTTATTTTCACCAGATAATTCACAGAACCGGTAAACGTGTTTCACTATACAACAGCTGCTTCAGGCGTGCTCATTACTCATATTTCGTCGTAAGGAAACTAGTTGAGCAAGAAAGAATTATTCAAATCTATTTCGGCACTCATAAAATGTTCCGACATATTGCCTCTAGGGATTTCTGAGTATTCCATAAAATTTTGTTTCAGATTTTCCTTCTCTAATTGCGATAATATTTTTTTATATGCAGATTCACACGAAACGGGAAGGCCTGTAATGTCCAAAGAACACCGCGTGAATCAAGGGACAGGAGATACGAATTAACATTTACTTTGAATTTCTGAAGTTTGTACGCCTTAGGAAAAACCTCTCTCTGCAAGGAGTTCCAAAGCTCAGCTGTTCTATTGAAAAAAGATCCCTGAGCAAGAGAGGTTCGACAGGTCTCCAAGTTAACAACAAAGGGGTGGGGGAATTCTGTACTCGTCGAGTCATCCGTGTAGATATTGCCAAGCGTGGAACGACTGATAACAATTCAGAAGAGCACCGACCGTGGAAATATCTATAGAAGAGAGACAAGTCTCCGACCCATTTACTATGCTCCAACTAAGTGAGCGAGTCTGTAACCGAAAAGAATCATCAACAACACCGATTGCCTTTCTCTGAATATAATCAAGAAGCTTCAATGAATGTTCAGTTGCCGAACTTCATACATGAGAACTATATTCCAAGACACCTTTTATCTGAGATCATCAGAAGCTGACGAGAAGTGAAGTATTTCTTCGCACGAAGTAGATGTTCAAGTTTCTGGAAAGCACCTATCGATCTCACATGGTTTTCCCATGAGAGATGATTACTGATCGTAATTCCTAGCATCAAAATACTTTGTAGGATTAGTTACTCCTAATCTGATTACTAGATGATGATAGATCGGCTTTCCTTGAGAAGAGACTTGCCTGGGTTTTCCTAGGATTAAATTCTACTAAGTTCATGTCACCCCATTCTATTATTTTTACCAATTTCATAATTATGATTGGTCTTTTCACTTCTTTTCACTTCTTGAAAACCTCGATTCGAAACGCTTTAATTTGCATGTTCTGGCGAGTGCTATTGCTGTGCTATGACTGGTTGAAACAGCTCTCTGATGAAGGAGGATTGGTGAATAACATGATAACGTATGTCAAAATAATGATTATTGAATCGTGTAAAATATCAATTGCAAATGGAACTACTATGAAACTGGTCATTTCTTTTATATTTTCAAACAATAATTATCACTTGCCATTTTCATCTTTTTTCATGAAAAATGATCAAAATACTTGTCTTTCAACTTATAATCATGGAAATTCACCTAAATCAAACTGAAACATTCATTTAGTTCAACTTTTAGTCCCCCTTCAAATCTCAATATGAGTTTATACCATTCATAAAAGACTTTCTGCTTGATAATGATGAGAAACTGTTGTCTTCATTGGCTTGACTTGAATAAACACATCCTTTCAAATAGGCCCGATCTCATGAATACTATAATAGTTTTAGTACGCATGGGTTTCTTTGCTTATTTCAATGAATAGACGAGAGTAATGAATAATCAGAAATCTTGTTTGGATCATATAGTCATCAAAAGTAAAAAATCTAACTTAGTCAAATATATAATCTTCAAATAAAATATTACTGATCAGTATCACATCATTTTACAAATCGACTGTTAGAAATTCAGTGAAGAGTCACCTGAATAGGTCTTCAAATGTTATATAGATTACAAAAAATTGCGGGGAGTATTTTCAGATATCAAGTGAACCAAATATGATTTGCGAGACACAGACGATTTGGCAACTCATCTTCTAAATGAAATCAAGATAGCAATGGATAAGACTACTACTCGTGTGAAAATGTAATCCAAATTGAGAAGGAAAAAATGGATAATCAAGAATTTTAAAGAAAACTTCAAAAAAATATTGGTATCTTGGATTTGGGAAAGGAATATAAGACTCACAGAAATGAATTGAATCAAAATATAAATGAAGCCAAAATTGAATATTGCAAGCAGGAAATGAAAAATAGTCATTCATCTTGGAGTTCAGGGAATAGCATGAACAATTTGAAAGTCTTTTTCTTGTGGTGGATGAATTCTTTCTTCTTAGTTTTTTTTGAGTTCCTAACCTACCACAATCTGAAAAAATTAGAATTAATATTGGAATCTTGTACACTTTCGACGTGCAAATTTTCATCTACTATATAACATGTTACTCGATGCGGATTGGTCTAGTATTTTGGACTTTACCGATCTTAATAGAGCTTGCCAGCATCTTTACTCGATTGTCAATCGCATTTTCAGTACTTGCATACCAACTTTTTATAATTCACGTAAAAAACGGACATATCCGCCGTGGTTCTCTAGAGAAGTTGTTGAGAACATTAAATTAAAAAACATTGCACATAAAAATTTCAGTAAATATAAAACTAACAATTACCTTCAAACTTTCAGAAGATTGAGGAATCAAGTCAAATCTCAAATTGAGATATCTTACAAAGCATATATACGAGATATCGAATCGAGCCTATTAACGGATCCTAATAAATTTTGGACCTTTATTAATCAAAACAACAATAAAACTAGGATCCCTGGCGCAATGCATCTGAACGACAACACTTTCAACACTTCCCAATCTATAGTTGATGGCTTTGCCAATTACTTTTCCAGTGTCTACCAGAAGTCTAACACCCATCAAACAATTATAGAGCCCCCTAAACACTTCAACATAACAATGGGGACAATCACTGACAGTGACTTGATAGCAGCATCTAAAAAATTAAGGAATAAATTAACAGCTGGTGTAGATCATATTCCAAGCTTTCTTGTCAAAGACAGTATTTTCGTTTTACTCGAACCTCTTCTTCATGTATTCAATCTGATAGTTTCTACCGGTACTTATCCAGAACTATGGAAATCTGTCCTATTCATAAATCAGGAGACAGAACTTTGGTAAATTATTTGAAATTATCATCTATAATCGCATTTATTTTAGTATTAAATCATCATTATCCATCTATCAGCATGGATTTATCCCTAAAAAATCAACAACTACCAACTCAGCCTGTATAACCGACTAAAAAGCTAACAGCCTTGATTCTGAAGGTCAGGTTGACGTTATATATACGGACATAAGTAAAGCTTTCGATAGAATTGATCAATCTCTTCTCTTACAGAAGTTGTATATTTTTGGATTTTCTGAAAAGCTGATTATACTCCTGAAATCGTATCTGACCAATCGCATTCAGTTTGTTGAATATGCTGGCACCAAATCTTTTGATTATATTTCAACATCCGGTGTGCCTCAAGGGTCCAATTTGGGTCCGCTACTCTTTCTCTTGTTTATGGATGACATTTCCAGTAAAATAACCTCACCGCATTTGTTATTCGCTGATGATTTAAAAATATATTTGAATATAGAAAATCTAACAGAATGCATAACTCTCCAGAATTCCCTTATCGAAGTTAATAACTGGAGCAATAATAATTATCTTAATCTCAACTTAGGAAAATGTAAAATAGTTTCATATCGTAGAAAACGTACGCCTATTATTTACGACTATGCAATTGATAATGTTTCTTTTGACAGATGAATAACTTACAAGGATTTAGAAGTGACCTTTGAACAAAATTAACATTTGACAATCACTTATGTAAAATTTCATCGTCAGCGCTCAGACTGTTGGGTTATTTTTCCAGAAACTGGGGAAATTTCTCAGATGTAAATACAATGAGACTATTGTATATGACCTTTATAAGAACCAAACTTGAGTATGCAGCAATAACCTGGTCTCCAGTTTATCAAAACTCCGTCCAAAGATTGGAAAAAGTTCAAAGGAAATTTTGCAAACTTATATTCTTCAAATGCAATGGCTACTATCATTCAAGAGGTTATGATCACGGAACTCTGCTTAGCTCTCTCAACTTACAATCTTTGGCCGAAAGAAGACAATGCATGGCATTAACATTCCTGTATAAACTCCTCAATAACGAAATTGATTGTGGTTATCTGCTTTGCAAAATACAATTTCTGGTCCCTCGTAGACAATCCAGACAAGCTGTTACATTTTATAATACGTTAACTAGAACGAATATCTTACAAAAATCTCCAATATATTCCATGTGTCATCTTTTCAATAGTATCTCTCATTTATGTGATATAGATTTTTATAGCCTAGCAATTATTTAAGAAACTTTTATAAATACTTAGCATGTACATTTATTATATTTTCTCTGTAATTGGGTGGAAAACTGCTGAGAATAAAGTATTGAAATTGAATATAAGTTCTAATTTTTTTATATTTCAATTTATTTTTTCATATTTCATGATTCACCGCAGAATTTGGGCCCAAATGAAATTGAGAGTGAGAACAAAATTTGGTTTCATAAGATATTTGAGTGTGATATTTGACATGAATTTAAAATCGCATTTCATACGTCATACAAAAATTTGAGGTATCTCATTCCAAAATTCAAGTTTTTGAAGCAATTTATTTCAGCGAAACATATCAAAATGTTATATTTTGCTCTGAAACAGTCTCAATTGAGCTGTGTCATTCTGGAATGGGATGATGTAAAACAATTTTTTTTCACAATCTGGAAGTGATTCGAGGAATTTTCAGAATAATCATATATCAGCAGAATCATATGATTCCTTCAGATCTTTTATAAAAGTAAAAGAGTGGTACAGTAAAGTTATTTTCATATAGAATTTCAATTCATTCATTGATCAGAATTGAAATTGACTCCTGACGATATAATCGGAGTCTGTTTTATATTATAATTCGGAACGGAGATTTTTTTGAACAAAAATTGTATGCAGGATTCGTATTCGTCGAAATGATAAAAGTGGATTCACGTTTTGTGTGAATAGGTGGGGCAAGAGTTTCCATTAATAAAAAAATATTTCGTATGGTGCGACTTTTTGTGTGCCACTGTTTATCACTTGTACATAACAAGTCATTGTCTAAACAAACTTTACTTTTATTATCATAAGAATAGAAAAGAGTTTGAAGATCACTCTCATAGATATATCGAAAGAAACTGGGTATGTGAAGTATCATGAACCATTCCAATTCCCAGCAAATCACCGTTCCACATTCCTCATCTGCGTCACTATAAATTGAATCACCTGAAATTGCGTGCCGGAACACTCCCCATTAACGTTGTGAACTTGATTCAATTCAAACTACAAGTTTTATCGAACCCTTTCATTTGGAATATACCGGCTAAATTTAGTTGCTACAGATCGAGATTATTGTACCGACACGTTTTCGGTCTGAATTGAACATATAGAGTGTCCCGAAATCCGCAAATCATCTTGACAAGAAATGCAGACGAAACAAATTATCTTTTACAGTTGCTATTCTCAGAAGTTTACTAATATAAGCACCTCAATCTGAAAAAATATTGAAATCTATAGAAGTGTAGAAGTGCAGATTAGATTCGACAACAGAATTGTATCTGGTATCAAAGTCTGAGGAAATGAGGAAATTTCTGCTGAAGCTTTCGAACTTCAATTGGTTCTTCTTCAGGAACGTTACGCAACGATTTGAGATATAAAATACAATATGGATCTGGATGTACATACGGAATGTTGAGATTATACAGAAATGAAGCTGCTAGAACATCGTTTTTCCATCAAAATTATAAATGAAGTAAAAACTGTATACAATATAAATAGGTGAAAAGATGTTCGCGTCGAAATCAACAATAATAATGGTTCATATCGTAAATAGTTGATCTACAGTAAAAATTCATAATTTAAAACAAATCATCGATACTTATACCTTTTTTTTTCAATTTTTATTATTGGATGGATTGGAATGTGTTTCTTTCATTTATCTAAATGTAGGAAGTAGGTATATATGCTGTTCAGACCATCTATATCCTTCCTTGAGTTGACGCAATTAGAGTCTTTGTATATATTTATCATTTCTGAAAATAGCCTTTTTTGCGAATTATTGACAGAATCGTATACTGTGACATTATTAAAATTGAATACATGATCAAGATCATTTGTATGTTTCGATAATGTGCAAACATTTTTATTTAATCGTATCTTTATATATATATATATATATATATATATATATATATATATATATTCTTCGGTTTTGACGGCCGTCGTCTTTTGGAAATTCTTCTTGACGTTTCACTAGCGCGAGTGACTAGCTTCTTCAGAGGCTCACTAATCTCTAGTTCGATGAAGACGGCCTTCAAATCCGAACAAAAGTAGTAATACCATTGTCAGTCACTTCACTAGACCTCAAACCACCACACAAGTGTTTAAAAAGGTATGGTAAAAAGACTTTAGGTGAGAATCGTTGTAATCGTGTAAAGATGACGACAATAAGCCGTGTAGAAACCGCTGTAAATAGTACCACTGTGATTCGATTGTGCTTGGAATAAAAATGATAACGTTTATTTTCCAAGAAACTTACAAAGTTTTCACAGTTTATATAAATTATAGTGAGGAGCTTCATTCAAACAACATATGATAATGCTTCTTTCCTACTTGGCACCATTCCTTTTTCGAAATCATTGGATGACTGCATTCCTTCCCAATCACAGATAATCCTATAATGCTATCAGTCTCCTTGAATTCTTGGTGAAAGATTGTTCAATCTCAAAGAAACATTGATAATTAGTAGTTTGGCTACAAGTTCCTCGCCACAACATTCCATTTGCAATAGTAGCATTAATAGTAGAAGCAAATGTAACAGACCAATAACTCAAGGTTCTGCCAATAAACCAGCTCTCATTGGGTTGAAGAATTTGGGAAACACCTGTTTTACGAATAGCATTATACGGTGTTCGTCTGACATTCGATCGTTATTGTAGTATATGAAGACAGATGCCTACATGAAGGATATAGAAACCAGTATTTCTAGTTTTGACTGGTGATGTAAACAAAGCTTACGAAATAGGTCTTCAAATGTTATATAGATTACAAAAAATTGCGGGGAGTATTTTCAGATATTAAGTGAACCAAATATGATTTGCGAGACACAGACGATTTGGCAACTCATCTTCTAAATGAAATCAAGATAGCAATGGATAAGACTACTACTCGTGTGAAAATGTAATCCAAATTGAGAAGGAAAAAATGGATAATCAAGAATTATAAAGAAAACTTCAAAAAAATATTGGTATCTTGGATTTGGGAAAGGAATATAAGACTCACAGAAATGAATTGAATCAAAATATAAATGAAGCCAAAATTGAATATTGCAAGCAGGAAATGAAAAATAGTCATTCATCTTGGAGTTCAGGGAATAGCATGAACAATTTGAAAGTCTTTTTCTTGTGGTGGATGAATTCTTTCTTATTAGTTTTTTTTGAGTTCCTAACCTACCACAATCTGAAAAAATTAGAATTAATATTGGAATCTTGTACACTTTCGACGTGCAAATTTTCATCTACTATATAACATGTTACTCGATGCGGATTGGTCTAGTATTTTGGACTTTACCGATCTTAATAGAGCTTGCCAGCATCTTTACTCGATTGTCAATCGCATTTTCAGTACTTGCATACCAACTTTTTATAATTCACGTAAAAAACGGACATATCCGCCGTGGTTCTCTAGAGAAGTTGTTGAGAACATTAAATTAAAAAACACTGCACATAAAAATTTCAGTAAATATAAAACTAACAATTACCTTCAAACTTTCAGAAGATTGAGGAATCAAGTCAAATCTCAAATTGAGATATCTTACAAAGCATATATACGAGATATCGAATCGAGCCTATTAACGGACCCTGATAAATTTTGGACCTTTATTAATCAAAACAACAATAAAACTAGGATCCCTGGCGCAATGCATCTGAACGACAACACTTTCAACACTTCCCAATCTATAGTTGATGGCTTTGCCAATTACTTTTCCAGTGTCTACCAGAAGTCTAACACCCATCAAACAATTATAGAGCCCCCTAAACACTTCAACATAACAATGGGGACAATCACTGACAGTGACTTGATAGCAGCATCTAAAAAATTAAGGAATAAATTAACAGCTGGTGTAGATCATATTCCAAGCTTTCTTGTCAAAGACAGTATTTTCGTTTTACTCGAACCTCTTCTTCATGTATTCAATCTGATAGTTTCTACCGGTACTTATCCAGAACTATGGAAATCTGTCCTATTCATAAATCAGGAGACAGAACTTTGGTAAATTATTTGAAATTATCATCTATAATCGCATTTATTTTAGTATTAAATCATCATTATCCATCTATCATCATGGATTTATCCCTAAAAAATCAACAACTACCAACTCAGCCTGTATAACCGACTAAAAAGCTAACAGCCTTGATTCTGAAGGTCAGGTTGACGTTATATATACGGACATAAGTAAAGCTTTCGATAGAATTGATCAATCTCTTCTCTTACAGAAGTTGTATATTTTTGGATTTTCTGAAAAGCTGATTATACTCCTGAAATCGTATCTGACCAATCGCATTCAGTTTGTTGAATATGCTGGCACCAAATCTTTTGATTATATTTCAACATCCGGCGTGCCTCAAGGGTCCAATTTGGGTCCGCTACTCTTTCTCTTGTTTATGGATGACATTTCCAGTAAAATAACCTCACCGCATTTGTTATTCGCTGATGATTTAAAAATATATTTGAATATAGAAAATCTAACAGAATGCATAACTCTCCAGAATTCCCTTATCGAAGTTAATAACTGGAGCAATAATAATTATCTTAATCTCAACTTAGGAAAATGTAAAATAGTTTCATATCGTAGAAAACGTACGCCTATTATTTACGTCTATGCAATTGATAATGTTTCTTTTGACAGATGAATAACTTACAAGGATTTAGAAGTGACCTTTGAACAAAATTAACATTTGACAATCACTTATGTAAAATTTCATCGTCAGCGCTCAGACTGTTGGGTTATTTTTCCAGAAACTGGGGAAATTTCTCAGATGTAAATACAATGAGACTATTGTATATGACCTTTATAAGAACCAAACTTGAGTATGCAGCAATTACCTGGTCTCCAGTTTATCAAAACTCCGTCCAAAGATTGGAAAAAGTTCAAAGGAAATTTTGCAAACTTATATTCTTCAAATGCAATGGCTACTATCATTCAAGAGGTTATGATCACGGAACTCTGCTTAGCTCTCTCAACTTACAATCTTTGGCCGAAAGAAGACAATGCATGGCATTAACATTCCTGTATAAACTCCTCAATAACGAAATTGATTGTGGTTATCTGCTTTGCAAAATACAATTTCTGGTCCCTCGTAGACAATCCAGACAAGCTGTTACATTTTATAATACGTTAACTAGAACGAATATCTTACAAAAATCTTCAATATATTCCATGTGTCATCTTTTCAATAGTATCTCTCATTTATGTGATATAGATTTTTATAGCCTAGCAATTATTTAAGAAACTTTTATAAATACTTAGCATGTACATTTATTATATTTTCTCTGTAATTGGGTGGAAACCTGCTGAGAATAAAGTATTGAAATTGAATATAAGTTCTAATTTTTTTATATTTCAATTTATTTTTTCATATTTCATGATTCACCGCAGAATTTGGGCCCAAATGAAATTGAGAGTGAGAACGAAATTTGGGTTCATAAGATATTTGAGTGTGATATTTGACATGAATTTAAAATCGCATTTCATACGTCATACAAAAATTTGAGGTATCTCATTCCAAAATTCAAGTTTTTGAAGCAATTTATTTCAGCGAAACATATCAAAATGTTATATTTTGCTCTGAAACAGTCTCAATTGAGCTGTGTCATTCTGGAATGGGATGATGTAAAACAATTTTTTTTCACAATCTGGAAGTGATTCGAGGAATTTTCAAAATAATCATATATCAGCAGAATCATATGATTCCTTCAGATCTTTTATAAAAGTAAAAGAGTGGTACAGTAAAGTTATTTTCATATAGAATTTCAATTCATTCATTGATCAGAATTGAAATTGACTCCTGACGATATAATCGGAGTCTGTTTTATATTATAATTCGGAACGGAGATTTTTTTGAACAAAAATTGTATGCAGGATTCGTATTCGTCGAAATGATAAAAGTGGATTCACGTTTTGTGTGAATAGGTGGGGCAAGAGTTTCCTTTAATAAAAAAATATTTCGTATGGTGCGACTTTTTGTGTGCCACTGTTTATCACTTGTACATAACAAGTCATTGTCTAAACAAACTTTACTTTTATTATCATAAGAATAGAAAAGAGTTTGAAGATCACTCTCATAGATATATCGAAAGAAACTGGGTATGTGAAGTATCATGAACCATTCCAATTCCCAGCAAATCACCGTTCCACATTCCTCATCTGCGTCACTATAAATTGAATCACCTGAAATTGCGTGCCGGAACACTCCCCATTAACGTTGTGAACTTGATTCAATTCAAACTACAAGTTGTATCGAACTCTTTCATTTGGAATATACCGGCTAAATTTAGTTGCTACAGATCGAGATTATTGTACCGACACGTTTTCGGTCTGAATCGAACATATAGAGTGTCCCGAAATCCGCAAATCATCTTAACAAGAAATGCAGACGAAACAAATTATCTTTTACAGTTGCTATTCTCAGAAGTTTACTAATATAAGCACCTCAATCTGAAAAAATATTGAAATCTATAGAAGTGTAGAAGTGCAGATTAGATTCGACAACAGAATTGTATCTGGTATCAAAGTCTGAGGAAATGAGGAAATTTCTGCTGAAGCTTTCGAACTTCAATTGGTTCTTCTTCAGGAACGTTACGCAACGATTTGAGATATAAAATACAATATGGATCTGGATGTACATACGGAATGTTGAGATTATACAGAAATGAAGCTGCTAGAACATCGTTTTTCCATCAAAATTATAAATGAAGTAAAAACTGTATACAATATAAATAGGTGAAAAGATGTTCGCGTCGAAATCAACAATAATAATGGTTCATATCGTAAATAGTTGATCTACAGTAAAAATTCATAATTTAAAACAAATCATCGATACTTATACCTTTTTTTTTCAATTATTATTATTGGATGGATTGGAATGTGTATCTTTCATTTATCTAAATGTAGGAAGTAGGTATATATGCTGTTCAGACCATCTATATCCTTCCTTGAGTTGACGCAATTAGAGTCTTTGTATATATTTATCATTTCTGAAAATAGCCTCTTTTGCGAATTATTGAATTATTATATTGAATATTATTGAATACATGATCAAGATCATTTGTATGTTTCGATAATGTGCAAACATTTTTATTTAATCGTATCTTTATATATATATATATATATATTCTTCGGTTTTGACGGCCGTCGTCTTTTGGAAATTCTTCTTGACGTTTCACTAGCGCGAGTGACTAGCTTCTTCAGAGGCTCACTAATCTCTAGTTCGATGAAGACGGCCTTCAAATCCGAACAAAAGTAGTAATACCATTGTCAGTCACTTCACTAGACCTCAAACCACCACACAAGTGTTTAAAAAGGTATGGTAAAAAGACTTTAGGTGAGAATCGTTGTAATCGTGTAAAGATGACGACAATAAGCCGTGTAGAAACCGCTGTAAATAGTACCACTGTGATTCGATTGTGCCTGGAATAAAAATGATAACGTTTATTTTCCAAGAAACTCACAAAGTTTTCACAGTTTATATAAATTATAGTGAGGAGCTTCATTCAAACAACATATGATAATGCTTCTTTCCTACTTGGCACCATTCCTTTTTCGAAATCATTGGATGACTGCATTCCTTCCCAATCACAGATAATCCTATAATGCTATCAGTCTCCTTGAATTCTTGGTGAAAGATTGTTCAATCTCAAAGAAACATTGATAATTAGTAGTTTGGCTACAAGTTCCTCGCCACAACATTCCATTTGCAATAGTAGCATTAATAGTAGAAGCAAATGTAACAGACCAATAACTCAAGGTTCTGCCAATAAACCAGCTCTCATTGGGTTGAAGAATTTGGGAAACACCTGTTTTACGAATAGCATTATACGGTGTTCGTCTGACATTCGATCGTTATTGTAGTATATGAAGACAGATGCCTACATGAAGGATATACAAACCAGTATTTCTAGTTTTGACTGGTGATGTAAACAAAGCTTACGCTGAGGTAATTGAGGAATTATGGTCTGAAGATTCGTCTGTTAGAGCGTTAGATATGGTTTCTTTGAGAATTCGAATTGAAAGAGATGCCCCTTGCTTCATGGGGTACGAACAACAAGATGCCCAGGAATGCTTGAGACACCTCTTAGAAGCACTGCTCGAAGGTATCAACCGAGCTACCAGAAAGCCCAAGCCAATTTTGAAGGGAGTTTATGGGGAATTAATCGACAATAAGGAAGCTCACCATTCTTGGTCGAGATATATGATGATAGGCAGTTCCATAATAGTAAACAATTTTGTGGGTCTTCTGAAATCCTCTCGAAAATGTACATACTGCTGTCACTGTTCCGTAACTTTTGATTCGTTTCGGGACTACCTCTGCCTAGCCCACGAAGAACTAGCCAACTCAATTTTTTTGAATGCTTAGATTTATTCACAAGGAAAGAAACATTGGATGGAGACATTCAACCAATGTGTTCTAAATGTAAAGAACGACGGAAGTGCGTAAGCTTTTTATAGATCCATAACTTCCCCCAGATTTTCGTGATCCTCTCAAATGATTTTCTTTAACGAAAAAGTTCAGATAGAAACTGAATTTTACCGTGGATACCTCTTGGAACAAAAATTGTATGCATCCCATCGAAAAAAAAAAAAAATCGATCACAACTTCATAAAATTAACAGAAATTGAAAATCCAAACACACTCTACAATGAAGGCCTACAACCTACAAACAATACACAAGCTGTATCAAACATTGTAGCTTATGTCTCTCATTTGTCTAAAATGATAAAACGGTTTGACAACAGGTATAATGTTGAAACAACATTCAAAACAACAAATACTTTACGTATAATACTGACACATACTAAACCAAATACCACAACAGAAAACACAAAAGAATGTATTAATCAAATTCCTTGTTCGTGCGGTCAAAAATATATCGGTGAAACATTACGACTTCTGAAATGTTTTTTCCATAACAGCAATGTGAATGAACGATTTTAAAATTTTATCAAGTTTCTTCTCCAACGAGCTCATTTTCTCCCAATGGATTCTAATTGATCTCTCTTGTATCTGGATTCCAGAGGTGATTGACAAATTTATCGTTTATCCTAAGCTTCCTGACTCGACTATCTGTAATGTCTAATAGTTTGAATATTGGAGTTAGTTACGTCTTCATTCAAGATACACCTATCTATAATGAGTAATTTTTACTCATTTTCAGAGAGAAGAGGGATCATAAAGTTCAAGAATCGAAGGATGAACATTGGAGATCTGCTTTTCCACCAAATATTACCGTAGATGAATTATGGTTGTACAGGAAAAGAAAACCAAGTGAGTTAATTAAGTAAAAGAATTTTGGTGTATATTTAGAAATGTTCTCCTCATACTATTTAAACGATCATATGAGAAGCTTCTTTAGAAAATACTTAGGAATTTTCCGTGTAATTCTATGAAAATTAGGTCGACTGAAAAATTGTGCTTGCTCACAGCCAACAACACAATTTAGTCTTGAAATTACAGGATTTTTCTCTTCGTGTAGAAACTAGATTCCAGAGCTTCGATTAGCTTTTGTTAATGAGCTTTCGGATTTGAAACACGTTCTGATGTATTCGAACATGCACGTGAACTGTAATTTCGGGGAGAGTTGAAACTTCTGTCAAGTTTTCAGCCATTTTTTGTACATTACTAGAAGGTTAACAAGGAACCGAAATTCAACCAAATAACAAGCATAATAAATAAATGAAATATTTTGAAATAATAATAAAAACATTATGAGAATGTAACAATAATGAATAGAAGGGAAAAATAGTTTATCGAATGTCGAATATCGATCACAACATTTTTATATTTGAAATAAATAGATCAAGTGAACGATGTTTCAGATGTCGCGAGGCTGGGAGACAACTTGAAGATTGAAGAAGGCTCGTTTAAATATCTGAAAACCGAGTATACGAGAAGATTCAAGAATTTCTATGAAACACTGAAGAGTCTAAATGAAGATCAGGTAAGATACTGAGTCCGACTGAAGTGAAAAATATAAATAAAACAACCTCGGATCTAATATTTTGTGGTAATCAACATATTCCTCTTAATATTTTCAGTTAACCGTATTTAAATATCAATTTTGTTCGGGGTTGCCAATTAAAAACTCTTCAATCCTACGACACATAACTTCTGCTATTTTCCTTGTATGCAGTTCGTAACTTGCGCGTTCTGACAAACCAAAATAAAAATCAGTTTATTTCCTAATTGATGTCAGGATACTTTTTATGAATGTTCATTTCTTGGGAGAACTTTTCTAGTAATTATTTGGTTTTCAAAAGGTTTATGTTGATGTGTTTGCCAAAGAAGCTTACTTACCCAGCTGTTGAAATATCTTCTGAATGAACATAACAGTAAAGAACATTTTGTGAAATCACTCCTTTACAATAATAATGTTCATAATGATTCAGTTCCATTTGAGTGAGGAATATTAAATCATAAATAGTGTCAAGTAGTATACAGTCACTAGTTAATTGTCTCACTTATTTTTCAGTACTGCAAATCGAACTTCTGCTGAAACTTTGAGGTGAAGGAGTGAAATTATCAAAAACTATTTCGAATAAATGTTTTAGATACTTATCGACGATTTAGACTTTTTAAATTACTGGTTTTATGCATAGAGGTGCTCAAACGGTCGATCGCGATCGACTAGTCGATCGCGAGTGCTTTTTGAGTCGATCTTGAGAAGAAATTTCCGATATAGAATTATTCTCAGATTTTGTTTTAGAAGATAGGCCACTGGAACGAAATGAAATGAATAAACTACCAACATTTATTCGATCCACAATCAGGCCAGAATAATACCCTCACCACTTTCTCTCATCGTAATAAACCCCTGCTAGCAGGAAAAGGCGGTGGTACTTGTCAAAGAAAAGCCGCGTTTGGGTCAATTCATTTGTGAGAGTCTGCATTTTCTGAAATGAAGATAATTAAGTCAAAATATCGCAATCGACTAACTGACGAACATGCTTTGCACTCGGTAATTACGTACCCCCTTATAAAAAGTATGCTAAGGACATGCAGTGTCACGCTTCAATATCCAAAGTCACCCTTTAGTTAAGTTTGGACACTACAACTTGTTTGTTTTGAAGAACCAATAAACTCGCAATTTTGAATATTTTTTTCATTGACACTTCAGAGTAGGCCTACACTCAGAGTCGATCGATCGTAGTCAAACAATATTGAGGTAGAGCCAACAGTTCAAGTTTGAGCACCTCTGGGCTTATTTTATTATGTTTCACGAGTTTGGTTCAAAGAATGGAGAAAAGCAATTCTTTTGAACAGTCCATATTTTCAACAATCTCAGTTAAAGATTCCACATTGTCATGACCAAGTTAAACAAATGTAGTCTTTTGGTAATGGAATAAAAATTGGTCGGAAAACCCCTCACTTATAATGGGTCAGTCCGAATTGAAAGATCTCTCGGATTTTTCGGATGGGACACCCTGTATATATTCTATGTGTGAACTACACTTGAAGAGTACGTTTGGAAAATATAAGGTTGTAAGGTGTATACCTTAGTCATACGAAAAAAAATATACAATGGGCCTCTTACTAAAAATTTGAGAAAATTTTTTCGAAACTTCACAGAAATGTGTATGTTCGAAAGTCCTCTTTCAGTGATTGAACCCTGTGATGATCATGAAGATTTTATTCCTGATACAGTATTTCTTCTCTTTCGCATGAAATCAAAAGATGTGGAATAAAAAAGTTGATAACTGTTTCTTGATGTATCACTATTTACTAGCAGTATTCAGATTATCGAGACCAAGTTTCCTCAAAAAGTGGACAAAACAAGAGTATTCTTTTATATTCTTGTAGGTAGAACTAGGGTTTGGTAATTTGACTCAATATTGTTACGAAATGTGCTGGCGCCGGCCCTGCCGACTATGGATGCGAACTGGTGCGACCGTTCCAGGAAAGATTATACCTGCGTGATCGCGGCTCACCCAGAATGTTCGATTGTCAAGATTTGTCTGGATGGTTCTCCACTATATGAGCGCCTATATAAGCGGGAGACGCTCACGCCGCAGAGAGAATTTGTACTACAGAGAGTTAGTGATTCGGCAGTTTTATTCAGAGCTAAGTGACGAGAGTTATTGAGAGCTAAGTGGAGCAGAGCTTTATGCGGAAAAGAGTTTTTAGTACAGAGAATTTTAGTACCCAGCATTGGAAAGTTATCGGAGCGATTCAAGTGATAGTGTTGTATTGTATTGTGATAGAGAGTTATAATAAAAAAAGTTTAGTGTTGTTTGGTGTTTTAATCGACGAACCCAAGGAAATATGGTAACAATATAATGGGAGAGTTTGGAATATTTTCTAAGGAAGTTAGTCAATTTTTTCGCATTGGTTTTATTAACTATCGTATCATTAGGTACATACGCTTACACCACTATAACTCTGGAAAGTACTCTGCGAGGTCAGTCCACATAATGTATTGGGTGTTTCATTTAAAAAATCCGAGAAAATATTCGAGTTGTTGGTGTTGTAATAACCGTAACGAAGGCTATCATTTTGGATTATTCATTTGGTTAATTATTTTCTCTATACTTGTCAATGAGTTCACATTTTAGCTGAAATAATACCCACGCTCGTCACCTTTGTAGTGATCGGCGATGAGGGTATTGCATTCTGGTAACTTCCTAGCCATTTGATTTCACTTCACATAAACCTCCCCCATCCCCTCACAGAAACAAATCAAAACAGATTACAATTCCTTAGCACATCACCAGATGTAATAATAGCAAGAAGGTTATTATTTTTGTATCATTTCATGGCAGCTGCTGTCACCAGACGTAGATTTCTCCACGTCAAATTCTGGATGTGAAGGCAATTCCAAAAGAAGCTTGAATTCGACCCTTCGCGCTAAGGAAAGCTCTTTAACGATGAACTTAGGATTTTTCTTCTAGAGCGTCTCTTTGGAAATGAAAACAGCCAATTATTTTAAGAAGTATATCAGCAGAAAATGAAAATTATGAACCACACAAAAATACATTAGGAAATACAAATGACATAGTATTAAATGAAACAATTCATAATTCTGAAATAAACCATTGATTTCATTATATTAATGAACTACCAAAGAAGTATGACCACAAAAAGAAGTAAGTCTTCTCAGTGAAAATCGAATAATATAAAAAACTACAGAAGCAGTCAAAAAATACTTCAGAGTCAGTAAAATCCCTCAATATGTGATTTATGCATCTGTATTTCGAAAGAAACATGAAAAATAATGGCTTTTCTTTCGAAAAATGATTGATATGGATAGTTACGTTAACACATCTCAAAATTGACATCTCAAAATTGACATCTCAAAGTTGGTCCTCTGTCTACCTTGCATACCGGTATCCTACACGGCTCCTATTCCATAATCTTTTTAGTTTCCAAATGCGAATATATTCACAACCAATTAATACCTATGCATACGAATTACTTATTTTACCTGCTTTTCTGATCGAAGAATAGATTTTACCTTTGTAATAGACGCGACCCTATGATTGGGCGAGGGACTCTAGAGTCCCTCGCACTTGACGCAAGATTTATTGTGAACCTCTTTAGTTCGCTTTCCGGGAGAGACTCTCCACTCGACTCGACCCAACTGCCTCCTTCATCAACGGCCGTTCTCCTTTTCGCAGACTCGCTGGTCACTCTTCAATCATATTTGTTTATTCTAAAATTGTTGTTGTTGTTAAATTGTTTGTTCCGTTAACCAGCTGACAAACGTCAACCCTCAGAAGTTGAAACTTGTGCGAGCAATGGATCAACGAGGCCTTACCTTTTAACGTGCGATTACCCAGCACGGTGGCCCAGCGAGGATTCGAACCCCGGCCTTCCGCTTGATAGGCAGATATGCTAACCACTACACTACCGAGATCATGCTCTAAAGCAAGTTTTGCTGACATTATGTCTACTCTGCTACATATCCGTTCGTGAATTTTTCTTGGGACAAAACTCCAAAATGAAATTCTCATACGCCTCAGGATGAGACTCGCATACAGGATGTGGAACTTATATGAGTTTCATTTTCGATACCTAGTATTACAGTGGGAAACTGCATTGAAATGCTGAGAGGTCAATAAGCCCTGAACTGGACTGCACGTGTGGCCGTTGCAATAATTTAAAAATAATTTTAGCACTTCTATCACCAAAAGCATAAATGAGAATTTCTGATGAAGGTGAAGGACCCTGCACTCGTAAAATATAATTTAGTCTTCGCTAACTACCAAACTACTACTGCCAGAGGAGTAGTAGTTTGATGATATATGCTAATCTATCACGTTGTGTTTTCGATTATCGTCGGTAATCAAAACCCTCATCGTGAAATGTTTTGAATTGGTTGTTTCGATTGTTCGATTCGAAAGGTACTGGGACGACGTAGTTTTTTTTCCTTTTCCGGCTTCGGAAATGGCTGAAAAACCGAAGTGATCGATAGGTTGATCGTGCATAAAGATCAGCTACGCAAGCTTAGGTTGTTCATCAAATTCGTATCCAGTGACACATATGTGCAGCTCTAATCAATCAAGTACTCCACTTTATCAAACTCTCCAACTAGTTGGAAGAAATCCTTCAAAAAGCAGGAAAACGGTTCCGTTTCATGCCATTCACTGGTCTCAATCAAACTTCTACTGTTCAGATGATGGAAATCCTCTTGCATCGCATCTTACATTGCATAACATGCAACGCTGCAACATTTTTTTAGCTTTCATGTATATTTATAGGACATTATCGCATTCACCAGAGTTGATAGTTTTAAAATTCCTACTCTTGTTGAAAATTGCTTATTTTCCAACACGAAAAAGTTTGGAAGGCTGTTTATTCCTTCTCCATGTTTTGAATATTCCTCTTCATGAGAATCATCCAGAATTTAGCGATGCACAAAGGCAGCGAAAATATCTTATTCATAGAGTTGATACTGAGCAGGCCGTTAGTATTTTCGTGAAATCGCATTACTTCTAGTCAACACTTTCGAAATGTATTTGAATGTTTGTTGAAGAGTTAGAAAATTTTTTCTTTTCATTTCCTAGGTAAAGAACCCAAAAAATGAATTCCACAGCACTTTTGAAACTCCTAAATGTCGTTCCGCCCAGTTCTCCATAGAAGATTGTATGTCTTTGGTATTTCACCTGAAAACTAACTTGTTTTTTTTTCAGAAAGAAAGTTTAAGAACCTCGTTGACGAGACCGCAATCTACGCTGAAGTTAGAAGGAACGCATGATTTCCAATCGAACTACAATGAATCATTCAGGAAACAGCTCATAGAAAGCTTGAGTGAGCCTATACACGAAATAATTGATAAGAAGCACGTAGAAAATGAGACCACTGGCAGGTACGTAATTTGATTGAATGATACTGGCTGTTGCCTGATATACAATAATTATCTCATACATATATATATATATATATATATATAGTATAGTGTACCAGTATAAACGATATCATATCATATTTTTTCGAATGAGATTCATAGACGACCAGTTTTAACTCATATACCTGCTCCTAGAAAAATATTTATAAGCTATATTTATAAGGTTATATGCATAGTTACATTTTATTCGGATACTGGGAAGTGAGTAGAGTTTTGATCTAATGACTCACAAGTTAGACTGAAAGTTACAAAAATTAAGAGATAAAATGCATGCGAAAGAGTCATGCCCCGAAGAAAAGAAAAGAGAAAGTATTGAAATGACGTCGGAAAAATAAGAACTACTCACTGGTGACATGGTACCCGTGTTTCAATCATAGACTATCTATTGAGGACTCTCTAGACGCAGAATCAACCAGAGAATAGTGATAGTCTAGGACTAACTAGAACCAATCGTTTCACAATTCGTATCTGTAATTACACTGAGAATAAATATTGGATTATCCTTAACCGCTGTTTGCATGGCAGATAAGTTTTATTAAAAGACAGACCGATTGTCCTTAATGCTTTCTGTTGTCCAACGTGAAGGGTATTTCATTCGCATTGAAAATGTTGGATTTAAAGATGAGTGATCATAAAAGGGGACCTCTACCATATTCACAAAAGTTCAAGTTGAAATACAATTAGAATTTAAGGAAGGGTTTTCCTCATGACTTTATTTAAAATCGGCCAATTCCATCATAATATTATGCTGTTTTTTCAAAAGCAATCATACCCAGATGTCAGGGTAGTTGTAAAACTATCTTGTCAAATGACATAGATACACGTCGAGATAATATTATTCCGAGAATAGCTATTCTAGCTTCATTTCCGTGGTTATTGAATCGATCTTGTGATTAGGAATATGAAGAAGACTTTCACAGAAGTTTTCTCGAAACAAAGCAGCTTGAATGAGTTCCATGACACATCATTTCAGTTGGAAAATAAATGGTTCATTGGTTGGTTTCTTGAACTATCATCTCTTGTAAATATTTCTATGAGAATGGGACCAGAGAATCTTAACTGTGATACATTTTAAGTTAAACGGTTGTGAAATACTCCAATTCTTCGACTGACTAGTTAGTGTTTGAACAAATTTATATCTGAAGTAGGTTCAAGAACAGAATGTTTCGACTACGAAATACAGGATATGAGGACACTCGCAATAGTCAGCTGAGAAGAGAACGAAAGACGTCAAAGTTGTCCCGGATACATTTGGGTTATCAAACACGAGAATATTGGTTTTATCTGTATAAATGTTGAAATTGAAACCTTTGGTGTGGAAGTTGAAACACTTCATAGCGATAACCTAACCTAATAACTGTTGAACTCGACGGGCGTTCTGCTAACAATGAGGTTAATAATACAGAGATGGAACATCTTACAAGATTTATGAGACACTCAATGAATGATGGCATATTTATCATGGACGAACATCGAACTTCTCTGAATAGGGGAGAGCTTTCATCGATGAGAGCATTTATGCTCACGATAAATGGCGGCGTCAGTTGTGGAACACATCGTTAATGGAAAATCACAGAACGGATAGGAATCATGTGTATGTTCTACTAGATGATATAATGATATCTTCGGTAGGGGCTGCATCAGAATAATCAACTTTATTATTGTATTATTGGGATGTATGCAGTAATTTTTGTTAGCGACAAACGAACGTAAAAGGTTAATTGTGTATGAAATTGCCATTTGCGGTGAATCTATAAATACTACTTTTGGAATGCTTGGACTTACTGAAGGATTCAACTCAGATGCTTATGCCAATGGGAGTTTTTGATTACGATGGTCTCTTCTATGATAAATACAAAACAAGACAAAAGTCAGTGATTCTAAATGAGTTCATGTAAGGTTAACGGTGCTGACAAGCGAACCATATCTGAAAGTATGGGTTTTCAAAACTAAATATTTGTTGTAGATAGTTATTAAATAACTCGATAAATTGTATGCGAGTTCAGGAATTTTGTTTTGGAATTTTTTTATACGTACTTCAACGTAGTCCAAAATGAATTCATGAAAAATTGCCAATCTCTGACGGCTTGTATATCTCAATTGGAATAATTTCAATGATAACAGTGATCGGGATGACTTGGAACTACATTCAGGAAATTTGATCGAAAGCCATTTCCAGTAAGATAAGTGCAAGCCGGTTTTTTGTGATTGGTAACTGTTACTATGAAACGGATATATCATGCACAGTCATAAACTAACCCCATTATTCCTGTATTGAAGAGAGACAGACATATTCAGGCGCACCCTTACTGATGATAATGAATGCCCGTTTCTATAGGAAGTATGAGCCCATCGGAGCCAATCATCTTAAAAGTTTCCTTCGAATATTTGATCGATTTCTCATAAATATCAGTGGCTAAGATATTTGCCTTCCTAAAGCGAATGCAAATCTCAGAAGTTGTTCGACTTCCATCCAGTTTGGTCACGAAACCGTTGTCTGGCGTAATATTTATGAATTCTTTTTCCATTCACATTGCTGTTTGATTCGGTGTTCTTGATACAAGCGAAAGTAGGGTGAGTGAAATACTCTAATGCATTTATCACTAAGCAATTCATCACATCCACAATTTTCGATTTGTTTTTGGAAAAGGACTTTGAATCGACTGAGCCGGTTGGAACTCTGGTGCCCCATTCTCTGCCACAAACACTACAAAACTTGCTTACCCCCCAACGTATTCGAAATACATAGCTTTCGGTTGCAGAGTTTATACCCAAAATGAAGAATATTCATAAAATATAGTGATTGGTATTTTATCGATTGTAAAAGAAGATAATAAAAAAAAGGAAAAAACATAACCTGAAATAACATATATATGTAATTTTAAGAGTGAAAAAAAAGAGACATGTATATCAAAAAAAAAAAAAAAATTGGCAACAACTTATATTCAGCATTATATCATCATTGATTCAGATATCTCCAACATAAATATTCAAATAGTCAATAGAACGTAACCTCGGTTGCCAAATTTTCGAAAGACTTCACTACAACTTCCAGTTGTCTCTTGTTTTGGTCTTTCTACTTCTTATGTCTCCACTGGACTTGTGAACTCATGGATGATTTTCGATTCAGTAAAACTTTGTTCCTTTATAATAACAAAGATGAATTTCCATATCCATGGCCTTTCTGAATTGGCAAAGTGAACTTCTATGCCAAAATTCTATGATATTATTAGGTTTCGGATTTTTTTATGTCGCATGTAACATTTCCATAACAAATTTTCAAAAGTACGTTTACTTTTTTTGGTATGCCTTCCTTAGCAAACATTCCATGTTTTATCGAAATACTCCATTGGTAGTTGAGGTTCGGAGTTGATCACGAATTGTTCAATTTCCGAAAACAATTCAATGTTGAATTGAAAATCTGCGACTGGCTCCTATTGAATTTAGACCTTTGCTGTCGTCTAGATATTTGAAAATAGTCTTTTAGAGATTTTTGAATCTGATATTATACGAACTCAGTAGTCGATGCTGAAAAAACCGAAACTGATAGCGAACACACTTTCTTTGATGAAATCTGCGACTTCACTGATAGATAGATAGATAGACTTTATTGTATTTGGAGAATATTACATCTCATTACAAAAGGTTCGATATATGCAGTTGAATAGTATTTTTTCACAATTTCTCGATTTACAGGTAATTCATGAAAATAAGAGAAACAAAATACTGAAGAGGTACAAATTTTTCAACGCTTCATTCATTCAACGCAAAAGATCTCAGTTTCATAATATTAATAAGTGCATGAGCAAGAGCAGATGAAGCAGAAAAGTTTCCTGAGTCTAATAATGACACTAGGTCATTGAAAGAATTTAGATTGGAGAAAAAATTACAGTTTCATATTTCATTGTACATAGGACATTCCAGAAGGAGGTGACCAACAGACTCATTTTTGTTCATATTGCAGATGGAACACATTTCTGTTGGATCTATAGAACGAGTTTTGCCTTGGTGCGTGATCTTCAATCATACACAGGCGAAGTTGAGCTATTATTCTCAAAATATATATTGGAGCCAATCTGCGTGGATAACTCCTACCATTCGAAGAAATGCATAGTTGTTAATATATAAGTGGATACGGAGAGATTGACAGTTTCTCTGAATCTTCACAAATGAGTTTCTCTCTATGGTAATTTAAGCTTTTTTTGAGTAACACCTTTGAGTTGCTTTGCAGGTAGTTCGACCATAAATCGGAACAACCTGCAAAATCGAACTATCAAACTGGTGTCTCAGCAAATAATTATATTTAATACTATTGTGTTGAAGCTATTTTAAACCTGTTTATCCAGGTCAATGCTGATTTGAATATGAGATAACTCATATTTATAGAGGCAGTTTCCAACCTGATCATGTTGTTTGGGGTGCATTTTTGTGAACATAATAGTCTTTTGAAACTCCGATTCCGTAGAATAGTGAGGAAAGTGTTATGGAATTATATAACTCCATTCTAGCCTCCCATGAGTTCATTTTTGTTTAAAACATCAGGTCCATTACACCACCAGTGTCTTGATTGACTTTCATAACTGTCCTTCTCGCCATTTCTAAAAACAATCCCGAGCAAGAGAATGTAACTCCTGAAAAAGTGTATGTTTTAACTACCATAATGGGAATTCCATTAAAACTGAAGTACAATTTATAATTATTGCTATATCCACCTTTAGTGAAGACCATTATTTTTGTTTTGTTAGTATCTACAGACACTTCATTCAATAGACAGTAATCTTGTAAAGTTTTTAGTTCACGAGAAATATCAATCGGAGAGTCCCCCAGCAGTACCAGAGGATATAGCAGTAGTAGAATATCATGTTTACCGTCTATATTGAGACCCCGACAGTTCTCGGATCGAAAGTAATCCTCGATATCTGAAAGAAACAAGGAAACCAGTGATGGGTTCAGGGGTTTTTCCTGTAAAATACCTTCCGAGATATCATAGCTTTTTGTATATGAATCAGCTACACGGACTGACATTGTAGCATTATCGTACAAGTTTTTTACTAATCGGAGCTGATTCCGCATTTGTATAATTTATAATACCAATATATAAAAGCTGGTGATTTATACAGTCGAAAGCTCTCTTAAAATCGACAAAAACGGCAAACGCTTTCCGTTTCGGTAACCGTAGATGAATTTGTATGATGGAATAAAGAATAAAAATGTTGCCCTTATATAGAGTTCATTTCTAATCTCAGTGTATTAGTCATATTGCCGACCAAGGTGTGGTCTTTTTCTAATCTGCAGATCAATGTTTTTTCTCCGAAGCCCAATCCAAGACTTTTATGAGATCTATGGTAATTCCAACTTGTCCATTTCACCTTGGCTCGGAAATGATGACGTATTGCGCAGTGCAGGACGAGCAGCCATTTGTAACCAACAGGAAGTTCAATGCACAACCGGATGTAGAACCAGTTACCGTGTCAAGTTGGATTGGATAAGCTGTACATGCTTCAATTCGTTAATTTGTAATGACTCATTTATTATATTTTGTAATCTCCACAAGTGATTTCTGATTCATCTGACAGAAGAGCGTACAACAAGGGACTTGTCAAATTCATTTTTTCACCTTCAGCTGGTAGGATGTTCTAGAACTTGTTCTGAAAGTGCCATCCACACTTCTTGCCGGGTAACGAAAATTTTGGTTGGTGGCGAAAACACTTATTATTCTCTCATTCAGTTGTCCAGATTTATGAGATTCATTTTTATCCGTTTTGCGAAACTCCCCCGGAATTGAAAATTCAATTCATCCCAAGATCACAGGAAGTTCCTTATTCATTAATATAAAATTCATTTTCGAGATTTTCTACATCCACTTTCTTTAGTAGAACAGTGAATTATTCCATCAAGTCTAAATTAATATACCTTTCCAGGTTATCCACTTCTTTACAACTCCTCGGTGGACTTCAAAAATATTCTAGGAGACGACGATTACATAAGAGGCCCACAAACTTAGAAATACAAGGAAGCTATTCCCATATTACCGAGCACGCAGAACAATTCATTGAATATTTGTTGGCGGAGAGAGCAAAGTTGTGCAGAACACCAACCAATCTGAAACTAGAAGGAGACATGGAAACAAAGACTGAAACTGGCTCACAGTTCATAGATTTCAATAAAGTCGAGAGACGGCCACTGTGTAAAAAGTTCACCGAACTGCATTTGGAAGGTGATTTAGATATTCGCACTGAGAAACAGGAGAAGTTTGTGCCGTTTGAGATCCCCAAACGTCCTCCCTTGGTGAAAAAATCAACCAACCTGCATTTAGAAGGAGATCATTTTCTTGTTCCTGAGTACAGACATCAATACGTATTTTATAATAGTTCGGAGAGGCCTAAATTGATATTACCACTCAATAACTTGAAGACTGGAGGTATGTTTGAGGACGAAGCAGCTGATAAAGGAAATGATAGAAATATTCACCCCCTCATACCATTTCTGAGGGACTCAGATGGAAAACATGATGATAGTGATAGTAAAAGACGCAGACACCAATCAACAAGCTCTCACTTTGGATACGGGTTCTTGGAAAATGCTAGTCAGGGAACGGGTTTGACAAGAGTTTCCTCACATCCCAATTTGGGAAGAACTCAAGCAATAGGCGATGACACAGTGAAAGGCAAAAGATTATACCAACATAATGCCTACATAGATTTTGATACTGACAAGAAGCCACCAACAAGTAGAAGAAGAAGTCGGAAAGATGGTTCAGGCTTGAGTTATATGAAAGGGGATAGTGTTACAGATGCTAAACCGGAATATAGTAGAGCTTTCGTAGATTTTCCTAGGCAAAGACCTTCTCTAAGGAGGCCAATAGGACATCTGACGTCTGACGGAGAGGTAAAGTATTCTTTCCACTACCCTACAAACAAAATTTATTATCGATCCCTGACAGAGAGAGGAAAATGGATTCCGCCGGAAGGAAAATATTTTTTCTTCCAATTCATCAGGAGAAAAATACAATGAAATCAGTTTTGCCTCTTCAGCGAGTTCTTCTGGCAGGTCATCTTCACTGAAACTCATTTTCGAACGTCAGAAGCTACTCGAAAGGGTAAATAACACGACAGCTTATGAAAACTGTTATGTTGGTAAAATGACATAGCAACAGAGCGTTATCAACACGATAACGACCTCGCAACACTTGACATTTATCACGATGCTGCATATTCACAATTTTCTGTAGTTGTTCTTATAAGTATACAAAGATGAATCATAATTTTAAGTATATTATAAGGAGTACTAGTTTAATGGTAGACCAAAGAACTATATGTCGGCAATCCCTAATCAGGACCAAGAAGAATTACGTAATTCGAATTTTTGAACGAAGATACATGTACCATTCCGCTAGGCTAAAGAGTTGAATTCTCAGAGATATGATCGAAAGGATGGAATCATTTCAATAATTTCGAATTTTATTGTCATCTTGGTGGAAATTCCAACACAAGAGTTATGAAAATGTGTTTTCCTACGGCTATAACACAAAACGGCTCTAGTTTTACTGCTATTATCTTCAATTTCATTCACACACCTGATCAAACAATGGCATCGTGCTACAGTTGTGGTTATAATTACACAATAGATCGATGGACAGGGCACAAAACCCTATGAAAAGGTCTTTCAGAAAATTTTGATAATATGTTGATATTTTATTTGGTTCAAGACCCTACAAAACTTTGGCAAGTGATGAGAGGATCATATGATCAGGAGGGCCGCTAGAGGGCGACTAAGTTGAATGATTAAAAATGCATTGTTGGGTATCTTTCATAGAATAATAATAATTTATTTGATTGCTATACATTTCTGTGAAAATCTGAATTATATTCACAAGTATACAGGTAGCACCAAAAATCAGTAATTTAAATAACTACTATCGAAACTCTCAAATCAATAACATGACTCAAAATTTATTTCAATTTCATTCTGATTATCTCTTCACTATATTGAAAATGCTAATGTGCTGGTTTCCCTATGTGTCCACAGTCGACTCCCTTGCTCTGACTTGCTTTCATCTTTATATAGAATCGTATTTCAAACTATAGTATTCATTTTCAACGAACATAACGAAATACAAATCCATTGAATTCAACAACGGGAATGGAAATCCCACATAGCAAGTGCTTTATGGTACATGGGTTATCCTAGACAAGAAGAGCGCAAAGTATCCACCCACGCATTCACTGAAGTCTATATTTGATACCGCAAATAGGCACGAGCCGATGCCCCCAAGAGTTTTCATTTCATATACCTGAATGAAGATACAGTCTTTTTATCATAATCAAAATATTATCGATAGTTAGGCAACTCCTATAGAGATAAGTACAGGTTTACAAGTCGAGTTTCTTTTTGAAATATTCTTTTCGATGTTGGATGCCCTGTATAATGATGGATATAACTTTTGGGAAAGTAGTGCTTATGCATTAGAGTGTATCTTCATACTTTTGATTACTTTCAAATATCATCAACTCAGTGAAGGAATACTAACATTTCCAGAGTGAGCAGTTCCACTTTCCTTCTTGAGGGACTTTTTGATTTCCTATTTTGTCCTGTCCCTTGATTCGCGCGTTGTCCTTTGAACATAACAGGGTTTTCCTATTATCGGATTGAATAATTTTTCCATTTGTTATTTCCATTACTCATTGAATATTGTTGTGCGTACCAACACTCCCCCCAGAACCCAAAGAACTAATTATTCCAGTAGGTACTATTACATGAAAACGATCTTATCAAAAATGTTTCAGGGTCAGTACACAACAGAGAAAACGGACCAATTCGTTTCTCATGGAACAGTGGAAAAAACTGGACCATGCAAACGAAAATCGGAACTGAAAATGGAGGGACGATTCGAATGCCAGCCTGAGTACAGGAAAGCTTATGTCGATTACCTCATCAGAGAAAAGAAACCACCTATAGTCACTGTAACAAGAGCAGTGGAAGAAACAGACACACATGGGATGTCAGATCCTAGTCCTAGTGAAAATTTGAGGTAAGATTTGTCGATTCCGCTGAATTACACGTGACAGAATGAAAGGATGGAGACATACAGTTTTTCCAACCTATTACCTTCTATTGTCTTGGAAAGAGTATATCTTAGTATATAACTAAGGTTTTTGCAATAATTTTTTACTGAAAACGACCATAGTTCTTCAATCACTTTTGCCAAAGAGTATTCTGGTTGGCTATGATTCCTAGTGCGAGAAACATGACCCAATTGGTAGTTATTATCTTGAATCAGTTTGTGTAAGATTGGTTCCTTTCTAAAATAAATATGATCGGGCTCAGCATTCGCATCCACAACTTTCCACCAGGAGGTTTTATTTTAGAGCAGTTGACAGTGTTAGTGAATTATTTTTTTTAATATAATGATATCTTTATTCATCCCAAGAAACATACATGTTTATAACAGGGACATACTAAAATAAATCATATGATACAACATAAAAAGAAAACAGTTAGAAATGTTCTCCAGAAGCTTCAGAGTAGTAGAAAATGAAAAAAAGGACACAAACATCAAATTTTATTTTATTTAGCTTTGAAATATAATCGCAAACTTTTTATCCATGTGAATTATCTCATTGTGAACCACGTTGGAGTTATTTTGAGATGATTCTCACACAGGTGAATGTTGTATTAAACTTGTCACTTCACTTCAGTCATCTTGCTTCGGTTAGTCCCATCCGAATAGATCACCTTGTAGTAGTACCTCTATGACTGAAATGCGCAAGTTGAAAGAAATAATGATTCACGACGCCCCTATCTCACGAGTCCTCACCCGAATATCCGTTAATAAACTTCTTGCGCTGAATGTGATAAGTTCGAAAGTGTAAATAAGTTCAAATAAGTGAATTGAAGAAAATTTTCCGTATGTACTATGGGAAACAAAACAAACGATGCTCAGTGAAAACAACGTAGAAACTTGGCGAACACTACGGAAACTCGAGGAAAAACTCCGTTCCTACTCGTTTAGTAAGTAAGATTGTTTTTAATGTTTTTTGTCATGTTTTAGAAAAACCAACGGAATGAGTGGACATATTATTGGAAATAGATGAGACCAACAATGATTTCTGATCATTGATCATCGGCAGGGGCAATCTACTTTGTAGATCAACATACGGCTGAACTTTATTCATCATCCTAGGCCGTTTTCTGCCCTGCATACTTTTTGAGTTGTGCCAGCCGAGTGTCTCGCGCCCAAAGACAATTTCTCTTTGGTTGGCGCAGGTCCGTCTTCAGATTTGACATCGGAAGTTTTCGCCACCAACAGTCAATCTTTCCGTAGTGATAACGCTGTTACTACTATACTGGGAGATGATCCGACTGAAGCAAAGTCTTACGGTAGAGATATCCAGGATGATTTCGCACCGCAGTGGTGTAACTATCTGACACAAGCACAAGAGAACGACAACGAGGAACCTAAAAACACTCGAGGACAAACTCTGTTCTTACTCGTCGTAAGTAAGTTTGTTTTTCATATTTTGTCACGTTTTAGAACGGAACCAAAGACGTGAGTGGACGTTTAATTGGAAACAGCTGAGACTGACAATTATTTCTGATCATTGATCATCGGCAGGGGCAATCTACTTTGTAGATCATTCTACGGCTGACCTTCAATCATCATACGACGTTTTTTTGTCCCGCACACTTCCTGAGTTGTGCTCGCCGAGTGTCTCACGCACGAAAACAATTTCTTTTTTGTTGGCGCAGGTTCCAGGTCATTACACTACCTCATATCCACCCCAAGTGAATCCGGTAGTTCAGACCTTTTTTCGTGGCATCTGAATTGAGGTTTTCTACTGGACCCTCAAATTTCGTTTGGCAAAGGTTTCTCAGCCCTCAGTACAGCTATGCCTGATGAGTGATCGATATGCTGAAGCATTCAAGACTACTTTGTCTGACAAAGCCGGTGCTGATGAAGCATTATGCAACGTTCCTCCCTCGATTTCGAACCACAGGAGATTTCTGCTTGCACTAGACCTGAAGGTACAACCTTTCCCTTCAAAACACCTCGAGGGCACTGCTCATCGAAGTCAATGGCAGTCTTAGAAAAATCAACAGAGGGGGGACACCTCAAGCAGACAAAACAGAGGATGGTGAGAGCGGTTCACGACGTACAACAATAAATGGACGAAATAACATATTTGAACTTATACGCTGGTCGCATTAAATATTTGACAGCACGTGGCAATCTATAACAAACAACTCCAACATTTTGGAAGGGGTTCAGAGATATAAAATCCATTTTTATACTCTACCTTATGAAAAACTGGCACCTGAACCCCTACAATTCAACCCAGCCGACTAAACCTATGTTATGAGTGTTTAGCTATATTACTGGAATTTGACTACATTGGACCAGCCGTCAATGTCAAGAACAATTTTTGGTTCAGCTATTTTCTCAGGTTTGAGCCTTACTGATAGCTATAGATTTCTTTTGAATCTGAAACATTTGCATGAATTCATCACAGCCCCTCACTTGGAGCTGTGGAAAATCTGAAGTATGAAAATTGTTTTTTAACGTCAGTGGATTCGACAGATGCCGATAAACATAAGAAGTATTTGCGCTTCCAATCTAGACACAAAATTTTTGAATTTAAATTTTTTGTGTTTTGGTTTATCTTTGCACCTTATATATTTACAAAAATCTCAGAAACGGTTATACATTTTTTGAGTTCAAGAATTTTTTGTATCTGTATCTATTTAGACGACATCTTTTTCGATTAGTATTACCAAGATGGAGTGTTCAGGAAACATATAACAAATTTGAGGTATCTTGGTAATCATTACGATTCAATATTAATGGAAAATAAATTCATTTGACACTTGATTTCGGTTTGCCTTTTGGTTGAATATAGGTGGCCGTCTACAAAATTATTTGAGGGGCACCGATGTATAACCTTGCAGACGGATCGAGGAGACTTTGACAATGTAAATTTCCACCGAGTTACAGTGACTTTTCATGTTAGGCAACTAGAAGGTGAAAGAAGGCCTGAATTTTCCAGAATATTACATGCAACAACGAGAAAGCCAAAAGTTTCAGTGAAGCAGGCCAAACTTCACATTAATGTTCAAAACCTTCAGACAGTTCTCCTCAAACTGTCACATGTATGTGTATATGTGTGTGTATGTGTGTATATATGCATATATATAAAATTATCAACTAGTGATGTTCGTCTCATAAATAAATTCGAAATATGAGTTTATAGCAGATCAAAGTCCATGATGTGTCACCTTCGGAATGCAATATCGAGAATACGCCTTCCAAGAGCGGGCCAAAAATTTCGATAACCTGAAGTTGATCTGTTTCACTGATTGCAAATACGATGAAACCATACAATTTATTTTTGTCTCATTGGTGGATATTTGTGAAGGAGATGTGAATAAGGTAGATCGTCCATGGATGCAGCTAGGTAAAAATTATAGTACTAGAAAATAACATAGATCAGCTTGAAATCTGGTATCTCATGCATGTAACTATGATACAATGGAAATGTTTTAGAGGGGTATTTTCAAAATACGATCCACTTTTTGCCCGATATGAAAAAATCTGGGACCCTTACCAAGTGTTGACCAAATTAGAAAAATCGGAAAACCTCATTTTGAAAAATATATCACAAACTTATTGTTATGGTTGCTCTAAAGCTTGCTGAAGCGTAAAAATATGATTGAAAATCAGAATGAGTAGCATTTTTAGTGTATGATCAGTACAAAAAAATAAAAAAAATAAAAAGAAAATAAAAAAAAATAAGTAAATAAATAAAATAAAAATCGTTTACCGGTTGACGAGTGTCGCCCTTTAGAGGTCGAATCTTCCGCAGAAAATGTATTGACGAGGCCTTTTGCCTCTCGGAGTGTGAGTCCCAGCACGGAAGCTCGATGGGAAGTTGAACCCGAGTCTTCCGCTCGAGGGGCAGACGTGCTTGTCTCTTCACTGCCGAGAACCAAATTATCCACAGAAGACCAAGAGAGCAAAAAAGTTATGACTTACAGTATTCACAATTTCAAAACTGGATGGCATGTTAGATCAACATCAATGTCAATTGACACCATCATATATATTTGACAAACATATATATATATTTTTTTCACCATTTTCCACGGTGGAACGTGAATTGTGTATGACATCCACGATTATCAATTGAAAAACCGCACACATTCAGTTAGATTTTTTCTCATTTTTACTAATAAAAATCCTCATCACCCAGCTACACCTCAGCACAAGACATGCTGCCACTTCTGCGGCCAACCAAATCGATATGAGCACGGACACCATACGATCAAATGAAGGCTGGTAGGAAAAATAAAATACTTTTGGTAAATTCTACATGGACCAGTAATTACAAATGGTACATTTGCGGATTACCTCTGCAATTTCATCAAACGAGTGTAAGTTTTTTGGTTATTTGCGTTTTGCAACATTATATTGTATTAGCATTCAAATACTGTCTGTATCAAATTCTTAGTTTATAGAGGTGAATTATAAGAAGAATAAACAGTTCATTTAGACTACTTCATTAGTATGAGATCAGTCTGAATGAAATTTTGATCGCCTTTTAATAATTCTTTAAACATCTACAAGGTGATCTATTCGGATGGGACCAACCGAAGTATAATTGAGGATTAAACGACTTACCTGAAGGAAGTTCAATCCAAATTATACGAGGTTGGTCACATCCGAATAGAGAGACACCCACCCATCTCAAAGAAGAAAAAAAAATCCAATATATTATTTTTTCTGTCATCCCGACCCAAAAAGGCGATATCATCGCAAGGTATATTGACGGATATTCGGGTGAGGACTCGTGAGATAGGGGCGTCGTGAATCATTCTTTCTTTCAACTTGCGCATTTCAGTCATAGAGGTACTACTACAAGGTGATCTATTCGGATGTGACCAACCTCGTATAATTTGGATTGAACTTCCTTCAGGTAAGTCGTTTAATCCTCAATTTTCTTCGTTCGTAACATAATTTGTCTAATTTTGACATAATATAAAGTGGTACTTTTCGAAATTGACTTATAAGTCAAAATCCCTTACTTTTCAAATCAAGTTATACAACTTTATATCACCTAGTTACGAAAAGTAAAAGCATTCACTCTTATGATAAAATCAAACTTTGATTATCTCATATGCTCATTGAAGTGAAGAATATATCATCTAGGGTCTATCTGCTGTTGATGTATCAAAATAGTTGTATGATACAAATCTGAAAAAATCTTAAGAGAACCTTAACGTTGTGTTTGAACGTCATTATTTTGTGGTGGATCGATATTTGTTCCGTAGTTTTCTGGGTATTTTATCTACCACAATCTGAAAAAAATAAGAAATAATATTTGAATCTATACAATTGTAGAAGGGAACATTTTCAATCTACCCCGAAAAGATGCTGCGTCTATTAAAAAACAGGTCTTTCTGAATAGAACACAAGTCCAATCAGTCAGCAAATTCTCGTATAACTCAAATTCTGCCTATCAAAAAAATAATAAGAACTAATCAATTTCCGAAACGTTAACGATAATTATTTCCATATATATATATATATATATATATATATATATATATATATATATATATATATATATATATATATATATATTAGTTCTTATTATTTTTTTGGTAGTCAAAATTTGAGTTATACGAGAAGTTGCTGACTGATTGGACTTGTTCTATTCAGAAAGAACTATTTTTCAATAGACGCAACAACTTTTCGGGGTAGATTGAAATTCTGCCCTTCTATACTTGTATAGATTCAAATATTGATTCTTATTTTTTCAGATTTTGGTAGGTTAAAATACCCAGAAAACTTAACGTAGTATCTTGATAATATGTGAGAAATATCTGCTGTAATATCATTGGCATTTTCCACTATCCCTCGCACTGTCGTAACATCAATTACCTACTCATATTTTTCATCAGTCGTACGATGTGCAAACGTATTAAATGTGAGGTATAACATTGTTTTTGTTTTCATGAGGACCCTATAATGAGAAAAAAAATCATAAGTTTACTGCTATATATGTATTTTGTTTCAGTTCCAGCGAAACTGGCGATAAAATTCCACTCATCGCACAAGAAAAGAAACCCAAAGTGAATCGGAAAGTTCTCTCCTCACCTTCTCGCGTATCTTCTTCCTCTTCCGCAGTACCTTCTTCTCCTGCCATCAAACCTTCATCTTCAAAAATCTCAAAAAAATTCTATCCTAATAAAATATATGCAGCTGAAGGCACTGATCTCGGATTCGACCAATCTGTTGCTCAACAAAAGAAGGCTTCTCCCAGAAGATCTCTCACGCCATCTCCTAGAGTTCAGCCAAGAGGAGGTGGAAGACATAACAGAAAAGAAATGTCTCAAAACTATCCCAATAGCATTGTGAAAGGTGAGGTGTGAATATGGCACTTAATGGGTGTAGTAATTATTTTGAACTAAAGTGTTCATTGTGAAGTGAATTTCAAGAATCCTGAATTGTTGACACCATTTTCTATGGCAACATAGGTAAAGAAGGTAAAATTCTTCACTTTTCGTGCGACATTTCCGAATATATCAGGATTTCTCTAATTAACTAGAGATGAAATAGTTTTTTATTGAATTATAAAAAATCAATCAACTGTTCTGAACTAGACTGAAAAAGAATGCTGTAAGAATATTCTGTGATAATTTGTTGTTGAGACAAAGCGCTTCCTAGTTGACCCCAGACCATGCTACTCTTAGCTCATTTCGAAAACCTCTGATGGAGAAAGCCCGAAATATTTCACAAAGTAGACTAAATAAAGGAGGAAATGACGCTAACCGAACCTCTCTACGACAATTCTTTACCGAGATAGAGCGGGTTGAACTTTTTGGTCCGGTTTCACCAACGACTTTAATCAGGATTATCTTGCTGAAAATAAATGCGTACGAATATTCCAGTTAGCAAGATATTCCTGATTGAAGTCGTTGGTGAAACTGGGCCTTAAAATAAGTTGTGAGACAACATTACCATCGCGTAGTTTTCCGCCATTTTCATTCAAAGTTCAACCCGCCCTGTCTCATGCTTTAAAAATGAGTCACAAGACGAAATGGAGGGAGCAGCATGTGTTTTGGATGTTCTGGAGTCAACTTTGAAACGATTTGTCCCGACAACTGATCATAACAGGGTATTTCTCTTCGTAATCTTTTTCCCCTGTAATTTAGTTTATCAAAGTTAAAATTCATTTTTCTCTTCCGAGGCTTCCGAAATGAAGTCTAAGTCAAAATCTGGAAAGTAAGGGTTTTTGAGTGATTTTCACAATTTTCAGGTCGACATTTCGGCCTTCATATTTCGAAAACTGGTGATTCAACAGGTTTATGCTCGGGGACATTTTGTCTTGGTAATTCGAAAGCAAATTTTTTTTACTAGAAATTTTCGCAAATTGCTGATATTAAAGGAGATGTGGCACGAAAATGGAGAATATTCACCAAATTGCGTAAATATTTATATTACCATAGGAAATAGTTATCACAAATCAGGATTCTTGAAGTTTATTTCACAATGAACAATTTCAGCCAAAAAACACTCTCATTTATTTTTTTTCGGACTCTTTTCAATTCCTTACGACTGGCCTAGTATAGGTATGTGAAACGAAAAATCATGGATAACCGTAAAAAAGTGAGATATAGAAATGGTAACGATGATGTATCTTATGACAATTGTCATTGAAGATCATTTCCATGAAACGAAGGTATTCAGCAAGTTGTACTGACGAGAGGCCAAATGCCAGAAACTGGTCTGCAAGTGTGCCCAATAATTGAAAATCAATTCTTTCATTTGTATCGCCAACAGCATATGCAGGAGTTTCTTCTGTGAAGAACTCCGCACCGGCACCGGTCGGATATAATCCAATACCCTTCGTTATTAGCCAGGGAAGTTGTTTTCCGATAGATGTCAGCCCGGAAACCTACTGTGTAGGTAGTTGAGACTGGCCTGAACGAATTGTTCAGAAGGTGATTTGGTATGTATACTTAATTGAGATGTCAAAAAAAATTAATGAACTGACGTGAGACACGGTGGAGATATGTTCAATGTTCATGATATCTATTCTCTTTTTTGTTTATAACAATATATTTCTACTCGTTCCGTAATATGTGAATTCGAAGATGAAAACATAATATTGTTATTATTATTAATCAGCACCGTATCCGTGTTTTGAAATGTTCTAGATTTCCATTTCTGTTTTAGGTAGTTGGAGAGCGTCAGGAATGAAAAGATCTATTTCCTCAGACACTGATGGATGGCATTCTTCTTCAGAAACAGATCCTGCCTTCTTCATTCTAGATGATGGACTTCGTAGAACAAGTTTCAGGGATAATTTATATAAAGAACAAAAGTGGATGCCGTCATGGTATTCCGTCCAGTAGTCTTTCAGATGAATTTTTATACGAAGATACACACAGAAAAACAGCTGTTGTAGACGTGGCGTAAACTGGATATTTGGCTAATGTATTTAGATTGGTAGCTGGCTTATTGTTCTGGAGAGCTCAGTATATTCATTGTGTAATATTGGTAATTGTTAATGAAAAGTGCATCTTTTGACGGACATTTGTGATGATATGAATATAGTACATAAAAAGTCGATTGTTTAATTGAAAATAAAGGTGTTGAAGTATATATCACACGCTATCATGTCAGAGTTTGAACAATCATTTCAAAGTATTGGATGGTACGAATTTCATCCAAAGCTGGTAGTTGGGTTGTTGCTATGGCACGTCCACTTAACAGACATATAGTTTTGAGGTAGAGCTTTGGATGGACTTTGAGCTTTCGATTGCTTTACGCTTATACCGCTGCCGACTCGATTAACTTCCCACCGTCTCTCACTTGTCCGCTTCTTCCGCTTACATTGTTTTTTTTCATATAATACTGTGTATTCGGATTAAGGATGGTTTTGCATAGTTTCTTTCTTAATGGATGTGATTGATTCAACTAGTATTTGAAATATTCTTTTTTAAGATATAACTCATCTAATCTTTCTCCTACTGTTATTTAATTCCATATATATTACAACTTATAGCAGCAGGTAGCCAGAATTCGAACCAAGGAAGGGCAAATGAAGCCTGCCTTGTCTGGCCACCTGTGCTTCGGTCAAGCCCACAACTGACCCCTAGAATATTTCATTCTTAACTGAAGCTGACCTGGACTTGTCGTCAAAATGACCGATAAAGCTAGGAGAGCTTTACAACTTTCTGTAGAAACGATATTCAAACATATACTGACGAAAAAAACTTTGAGATTAGTCAGGCAACCCAATACACTACTTGTGTATTCACAGTTCACACAATTATGTCCACTCAACAGTTATATTATAAATTATAAGTATCTATTACAAAAATAATTATATTGAAGCAACTATTCTAGCCGACGCCATTAAATCTATATTCATCAATAGTAATTTGCAAGTACCGCTCTAGGGACTGTCCTGTTGCTGTTAAGGTGAATTCATGTTTAAGCGGGAATTACATATTGTTTAATAAACATAGGTGATCGTAGGAAAAATACTGCACATTACTTGTGCAAAAGTGATTTTCACTTTCGGCACTAGTAATGTAATATACTCTTTTTTACTCCTACCCTTAAATATGCTGATTCCTTTGTAGTTTACTAAACGGATAAGAAGGCGATTCCAGTTGACTACATAAGGAGGGATATGAATTCGACCAATGAACGTGACAATTCTGATCGGTCTACCTACAAACACGAAATCCAAGTTGTTTCATTTAACATGAATAAATTTACTTATATCTGAAATATTTTCTAGTTTATTGAGGCAAGTTTGAATTGTCACAATTGTTGTTTTTTTGTGGAATTGGACTCACATCTCTACTCTCCACACCAATAATGATTAAGTGGAATTATACAGCCCAAGTGGCGTAGTGGGTAAAAGCGTTCGCCTTGTGAGACGATCGACTATATAGTTGGTGAGTTCGAGTTTTACCAAAGTCGACTTTTTTTTGTCCTTTTTTCAATTTGACTTCACTGATTTGATTTGTATCCTTCAATGTTTAATGCAACAAAGTCTTTTTCCTATGAGTTTTTCATAAATATCGAAAGAATACTGAAAATTTTAAATTTATTATCAATATGTTACTTGAAAGAGAGTTCTGAAATATTTACCTGTTCGAAAAATTAAAAAAAAACTGTACAATTCGAATGGATATTGGCCATATTGCCCTCGAACGTTTGAGCACCTGCCTACGGCTTCGTGCTCAAACTCGTCGTGCGATAAGGCCACCATATCCACTCTTGTTGTACAAACTACTGATTACGCTATATTTACGATCTTATACGAATTTTCAGTAGAAAACTACCATATGAAATATAAAAAATAAATTTTTTCCTGAAAATTTCAGATTACTGTGAGATTATTTATCAAATATAGACTACTGTTCAGAGTATGAAAACCATTTCATACTCCTATTAGTCGATAAATAATAATCAGCTCATTCCAAGTCCAATCTAATATTTCGTTAACATAAGAAAAAATACAGAAAAATCAATTATGTAAAGGTTTGTTGTAAAACAGACTATCCAACTTACTGACAAAACTGTCCATGTCAATGAAGAATAACAACAGATCTCAATGAATATCTCTGAGATTGCAAACCGGTTGCCCAGTGAGACTAGAACACAAATACCGTTGCGAAACAGACGACACTTGTGAGGAGGACCTTGCCCAGAAGTGATAATCGAGATTTTGAAACCGACGACGTCTAAAATGAATGCATTCGAAAAAGAAAAAGAAGAAACATTGATTATTGAACGGATGATGGAACAACAATTTCACCATAATATTTATTTCCATAATCTCACAACTTCATTTGGACATCTATATTTTAAAATATTACAAAACTATACAACAATAACTATAATGAATAAACCATCAACATATCTTATATCATTTTTAACAAGCGTTCCGTCGAACTTTGTTTGCCGTACACTTAGGTACTCAATAATTTAAAAAAAGTATAAAAAAGTGTTATATTTTACACATAAGACGGTATATTATACGATTCACAACATTAACGTGCGGTAAATTTCATAAAGACGTCTTCATTTGCTCAAGAAAACTGCTTGAGGAAAATTATCATTATTATCAACTCCATATCAGACGTGTTTATGATAAAAAACATTTTTCTGGAAAGCAAAAGAAGACGTAACCATCAATGGTAATTCAGGGTAATATTATCATTGCACACAATTTGGTGAAGAAAACTATTAACTAACAGCTCGAAAGTAATGATTCAGTAGATTTTTGAATATATAATCGTGTCATGACTGTCATGCATTCTCTTCAATATGAAAGTTGACTTCACGAAGCAATTTTTCACATTTCCTGGAAATGAAAATATTCATTTGTGACAATATAAATCTTGGGATTACGCGATAATTATATTACTTCGAACTTTTCTTGTAAATTTTTGCGATTTAGACATTTTTTGACCATATACACTAAATCAATTGATTCCGGTTTTGTATATATTTGCGAGATAATACTGTGTGTAAACAACACCACTGATGGAAAATGCCCACTGTGGGGAGAGATGATTTACCGACATATCGCTGGGCTGATTCATAGGAGGATTTTTGTCATAGGGTTACCTAATCGATGTGGGCACAAAGGGATAGATGTTATTATTGATTCATTCGATGTCTAGCTTTTGAGAGCTCCGGTTTGTTGAATATTTTGTATAGTTTAGTGGGCAAATATATACAGGGTGTCCCAAACTCAATGGCCTATTAGACATTTCTGGAACACGGGACATAGGATTATTTTGAAAATTTGAATTCTTGGGTAATTAGTTCTATTCTATCTATCTGAAATATTTTCAGCGCTGCGACGTTGCCGCTTATATTGAAAAGTAGCAACAACTTTGATATTTTGAATAGGACACCCTATATATTATTGCTTTCCGATTATTTTTGTATGATACTTCTCTATACCTATCTTTAGTGGTTTTCGAGAAATTCATTGATTTCCTTATTTTTTGTGCGAAACGTAGCTTTAATCAAATGCTTATTACTGTGGTATTTGGATTCGAAGACAGCTGAAATTTTGAATGTAGTTTGACAATGCCCTGTGTATTAGTTGTGTCTTAGGAAATTCTTTCTCCATTATACAGGGTCGTTCAAAATTTGTGATTTTACCGATACATACAAAAGTGGTGAAAAGTGCATTTTTTCAAATGGAACATCCTGTATATTATCGAAAATCCTGAAAGACAATTGAAGTTCCTTTCAAATGATGTGCCATGTTCCTATACCTAAATAGTCAGGTTTCCGAAATAAATATAAGTTTATATAAAAATTGTATTATTTCGACATAATTTGTATTAGGTAGCTATGAAGCTATAAAATGTCATGGAACATGTCATTATGAAAATTCGACAAATAATGCATCAATAATAAAACGTTTACGCTTTCAATAACGTAATTTGATTAGAAAAGAATCAAAATGGAAATTGTTTATTCTTCATGGTCAATGTGATCAAATTATAGCAAGAACATGCAAAATGTTCTGTTTCATTTACTTCGTCTCCATTTATCGGCATTTATTGGATGAAGTTCATTGAATTTTCTGATGCATGTTTTCGAAACAATTCTTTGGCCCTCACCGTGAATATAAAACAAATTTGAAATATCTACATTTGAATATGCATCATAATCCATTTTCAATACTTTCTTCCGACAGAAACACTATGAAAATCACTGCTTGTCTTAAAGTTTGTTTGGCCATGTAGAATAATCAATTTGATCAAAACTTCATTTGAATTGTTTTTGCCTTCCATTTTGATCCTTTTCTAATCAAATTTACGTTAATGACGTTTCATCATTGATGAATTAATTGTCGAATTTTCATAATGACATGTTCCATGACATTTCATAGCTACCTAATACAAAATATGTCAAAATAATACAATTTTTATAGAAACTTGCATTTATTTCGGAAACCTGACTATTTAGGTATAGGAACATGACACATCATTTGAAAGGAACTTCAATTGTCTTTCAGGATTTTTGATAATATACAGGATGTTCCATTTGAAAAAATGCACTTTTCGCCACTTTTGTATGTGTCGGTGAATTCACAAATTTTGAACGACTCTGTATAATGGAGAAAGAATCTCCTTAGACACAACTAATACACAGGGCATTGTCAAACTACATTCAAAATTTCAGCTGTCTTCGAATCCAAATACCGCAATAATAAGCATTTGATTAAAGCTACGTTTCGCACAAAAAATAAGGAAATCAATGAATTTCTCGAAAACCACTGAAGATAGGTATAGAGAAGTATCATACAAAAATAATCGGAAAGCAATAACGAAGCGAGAAATGCAATAATATATAGAGTGTCCCATTTAAAATATCAAAGTTGTTGCTACTTTTCAATATAAGCGGCAACGTCGCAGCGCTGAAAATATTTTAGATCGATAGAACAGAACTAATTACCCAAGAATTCAAATTTTCAAAATAATCCTATGTCCCGTTTTCCAGAAATGTCTAATAGGCCATTGAGTTTGGGACACCCTGTATAGAAAAAGGATATCGTGTTTCGTTCACAAGTCTTTAATATGTGTTTAATTGAAATCGCTCATATGTAAGATTTGTATACAAAGAGGGTTTCTAAAATTGATATAAAAGTCTTTTATGCTACTGTAAAATCTTTGGAAAGGAAAAAGCGTAGCGGTTTGTGTACTTCTCTTGTGAAGAATTGTATCAGTAGTTCCTCTCCAGGTAATTGAGCTTCAGTGAAGGTGCTTCTGATAATTAATAGCGCCTATAACAATCAGCTTTGATGTTATTCTTTGGAAAAATGATTGAAATGAACACTGCCAAACAATTTTGGTCTGAACAAAAGTATTTTTGATCGAAATGGTAAATATTTGCAGTCCTCAAACCAGAATTAGTCCGATTCAATGATGTTAAATAGTTTCTTCACCAGATTGAGTGCCTAGTTGTCAAACTTTAATGAACATTAACATCATCTTCTGGACGTATCAGATGAACCAGGGTAATACACTTATAATCTTGCTTTGATTTGCAAAGATATTTCGAACACGAAATTCTGAAATATAAATATGTGTTGCTGAATTTCATGCATGTGGAAAACTTACATAGAACATGAATAACTATGGAGAAGATCATTCAGAAGTTATCACGCTCGTGAATTGGTAATTCAGTTTGTTCTATATGGGTCGACTTTGTAGAATTTTCTCTTCCCCACGTAACTTACATTAACAGTCTCTCATTAAATTTTTTTTGTTTCGAATTGGACATTTCGGAATTTTTCTCTGTCTTTCTAGGTAATTCAGATATTCCAAAATAGTGCACCATTTCACTGACTTTTATTATAGTACTATTTTCTTTCGGATATATTCTGGCTACAATAAGTGTTGTCTATTCTAGTTCTAAGTACATTAAAGCTACAACCCTGTTTGAAAAGAAAAGGAATGCAAACAGGAAACCGAGGTGAATTTTAGATGTATCACTACTACCTTTCAAACTAGATAAAACTATCCAAAATATTCATTATTTTCTTATTATCAAAATGAGTTGATGATAACGTTATAGTTTTGATGGAGCTTTGAAAAATCATAGAAACAGTTAATATCTGAAACAGGACACCTCTTCTAGATTATGCAATGCTAAGCTTAATGCAACCGATGAGGAACATTGCTTATGGGGTTTATGCCTGGATACTTTGAAATGACAAAGAAAGCATAAGAGATTCAGACTTTCTAGTATCCACCTCGATTTCAAGTTCACTGAAATGATATTGAAAAGATATGGTGGACCATAAAGTTTTTCTTCGGCGACTTTAGCCTGGTTCCATTGAGCTTCACAACATGTATACAATAAGACGAAGACATTGATGAAACATAATTGCAAAATATGTATGAATATATGAGAAAATGGTACCTCTAGATACATTGATTCTTGTATGTTTATTTTTTCTTGAATAAGAAAACGAAATAAACACTTCTGTGCTGGCGGAAAAACTTCGAATATTGGAAAACAACTTTATGGTTTTAAGTAACCCACTATACCCATCCAATGATGACGAATAATTAGCCCATGCATTGAAAATATGATAATATAATAGCGATACTATATTTGATCCATATTCTCAATGGTGCTATACATAGTTTTTAACAGTAGAAATAATAAAATAAGTTTGTGAATGATATTCAACCTATTCCAAAAGATTCATATAATAATCTGTTGACGAATGAAAATAATTCTACGAAATTGCTGAATCAGTATGGTACGCCTTCACTCTAATCTCAAAACGCATAAAATTGGAGATTTGATTTTTAAATGAAACTGTTATAACTGTGCAAAGAGTTTGGATTGAGGGATTCGAGATTTCATTGTGAAAAACGGGTATGTTCGATTGATTCATGGTGGAAATGACAGTTGAATACGTCTCCAACTGGTATTTTCTCAATAGTAAATTTTGTCTCAGATATTTGTTGCATACGATATAATCGTATCCATTATTCTCACGAGAAGTTGTTTGAAAAAATTTTCACGTATTTTATCCAAATAACCCAATAGCTTTTTGCATGGATCATGCTCAGGAAACAAAAAGTGGCATCTCAGTTTTGTATTCCACTACGAAACATTAGCTATCCCAACTTCATACTTCCTCATTCAGCGATAATAAATGTATACTGCCTGTTTTATACAACTTCAATTTTTTCACCGCGAAAAGTTTGTACGAGATTTATTCCTCTGAAAAATATGATACCTTCTGTTCTATACGCTGCAATTTATCACAGCACTTGAACGTGGGATCTTGATAAGTCGCAGGGTGAGGTTGAAACGGGTACGAGATCCCCTGAAAAATCGCCTTTCTCGATATTCCGTCAGATTACCCTCAGCTCAGAGCTGAGTTGTTTATTTTGAATGATTACTTTCGAAAGCAATTTGTGATAATTCAAGAGACCGTGAACAGATAGCTCCTTTTTTCATAATAAATCCAGAAGGTATATTCGGAAATCGATTTGAATTATGGGAAGACTTTAGAACTTTTGAAAAATTGTAACCATCTATCTTGACATCCATTTTTTTAGGTTTTCTCTCTCCTGGAAATAGCCTTGAATTCTCAAATCTGTTTTCAAGACAAATTGGTATGTTTGCCTTGATACTTAACTGCAATATTACAGAAAAACAAAATTGAGTGACTATTCAATCATTTACGTATTTGATATCTTATAAATTTGGAAATTATATGAATATATAAAAATGAGACTTTGTGCTCAATCTCTTTGATCTACAACAAGGATGTTCATGGTATGGTCATTGATACGAATATTATCTGCGGAAAGTTATACACATAAAGTTTTTACCATATACAATTTCACTTCGATAATACAAAATCATTGAAATTTCAGTTCTCAGGTTATATTTCAAAACTTATGATACTTTACCTCGAATATTTCCATCATATGTTAAAATCCCATATGAAGCGGGACATTTTCGATCAATTACAGAGATAAATTCCCAGCAGGACATTTTCGGGCTGATACCCGGTAGGTATCGGAAAATACCCGCTCGGTCCGTGTATCTTTAGTAACGATTGTTAAAATGTAAATTTGTCATCTTGACAGGCATAAATACTGAATTTTGAACGTCGCTGTTTTAACTCCGGAAATATTCTACCGAATTACACTCGTGCACCAAAATAAACCTGATAATTTTCCATTCAAGCATGTTTTCAGTAAAAAAACTGTATTCGATTATTTTCATATTCTTCTAAAAGAGCCCTCCTCCTTCGGAGTCGGGCTCTTTCGACAAAATATGAAAATGAACTCATGCAGTTTTTAGACAACATGCTTTCATGGAAAATTATCGGTAATTTTGAAGCACTTGTGTAACTACTCCCGATAAATTCCCGGCGGGACATTTTCGGGCTGGTAAATACCCGGTAGGTATCGAAAAATACCTGCTCGGTCCGTGTATCTATAGTAACGATTGTTAAAATCTACATTTGTCATCTTGACAGGCATAAATACTGAATTTTGAACGTCGCTGTTTTAACTCCGGAAATATTCTACCGAATTACACTCGTGCATCAAAATAAACCTGATAATTTTCCATTCAAGCATGTTGTCATTAAAAAAACTGCATTCGGTTATTTTCATATTTTGCTAAAAGAGCCCTCCACCTTCAGAGTCGGGCTCTTTCGACAAAACATGAAAATAAACTCATGCAGTTTTTAGACAACATGCTTCCATGGAAAATTATCGGTAATTTTGAAGCACTTGTGTAATTACTCCCGATACTATAGGATAATTGAAATATCGTTTCTCACGTGATATCATAAACCTGTCGAATATGTTCATTTTAGAATTTATTCTAAATGATACGAAATTACGAATAAATGAATCACTATCTTGAACTTAGTTTTTATGAACTTTGGGCAGGACTCCTATTTTCTTCAGTTACCCATCTCGCGATTGATATAAGAGGTACCTTCAAACATTTCAGTGTCGATCTCTTGTTATTCAGGCTTTGATCTTGATTCAGAACATTATTTCAAAGTGATATATTCGACTAAATCAAATCAATTCGTTCCAAAAAATTGTAGCTCCGAATATTCAGGAAGGTATCTTAGGCAATGTTTTCATATATATCGATGACTACAAACGCATCAAACTATGAATCATCAATTATGTTTGGATGAGACGAAAACTTATATGATATATTCTTGAAAAGGTGAAAGCAAACAATGAATCCTGTTAGAGTATCGAGTTGAATAACGTTCTTTATAATATTTGCTAGTGTGAACTGATAGAACCCTTGACTGGTTGTTTCACAGAATGTCTCATTTTATGCATACTGCTCCAATAAACATTAAATTTTTTACTATGTTCCCTGAATAACACAAGCTTCTGCTTCCAATTCTGCTTCTCGAATATACTTCTTGTTTGTCCACTAAGTTTTTGCTAAAGAATATTAACGCGTTACTTTTTCTTTAACCATCATGCAATATATGGCGTCGTAATACAAATAAAAATCCATATTCAGGCATAAATGAGATCTGTCAACGACAGGAAGGGACGAAAATGAGGTCAACACAATTGCCAGCCCTTGTACTACTCATACTATAAATGTAAATTGTGAACCACATCGATAGTTCCTCTACTCTTTCCAAATAAGAGTTGACATCCTTTCCGATCGACTGTGGCATATTAAACCGCGCTGTTTTGAATATCTCGATTGACGACCTGCTTTTCTTGTTCATTTTCCCGTTGAAGGGGCGATTTTGTGTTCTGATGGAAGCTGCCAAGCTGACGAAAAACCGATTTATCACATTCTCTACACTGCCACCGTTTTGGATGAAGTGTCGCAAAAGATTGAGAGCTCCTTTTATCTTTTCAGGATAATCATTCCGCTTTGCCAAATATTCTTCGAGGGCATCTGGCTTTTGTCTCCTGCAGGGAGGATTTTTAGGTGAAACACTCACGATTTCGATGATTTTTCTGCATAATATTTTTCAGTCAATTGAGTTGAAGAGCTACGTCTTTTGTTCAAGATTCTTGTGACGATTGTAAGAAATACTGGAAAGGAATTTGAATTTGACCCACTATTAATGGGTTCATATGAATGTATTATTTTGGGCTTTTGAAATCGATATTTGGTACAAAAATTGGTATATCACAGTTTTTTTTAGTTTTTTTGGGTTTTCAACCTACCACAATTAGAAAAAATCAAGAATCACTTTTGGAATCTATACAAGTGTAGAAGGTCAGATTATTAATCTACCCCGAAAAGTTGCTGCGTCTATTGAAAAAACAGTTCCTTCTGGATAGAACAAGTCGAATTGGTCAGCAACTCATCATTTTTGACGTTTCAAAACTTGTTCATCGCAAATCTATCATAAATTTGGGATTTCTCTTTCAAGGGGGGTAGTCATGTGTGATTCATATCAACTGAACTCGAAGCAGATGTCTCAAACTTTCGTATCCTGTCATTGCTCTCTCTCTCTCTTGCTATCATTTGAATGCCATTCCATTCTACTATTTGATTCATGAACTTCCATGAAGTAAAATATTGTCTGAATTCTAGATAGTTTCAACAGCACTACTTTGTTCGAAAATCAAGCCTTGAGAATGGAAAATTTGCTTTTTGTGAATTTTCAGAAAACCTTGGAATTTAACCTCACCAACGCAACGTTTTTGGTTGACAGTCGATATTGAGAATTCAGTATTCTACTACGAGTTAAGCTCTTGCAGGAAACTGAATTTCAATATAATTTTTCGGTGTTACAGCTCATCTCGAAAAATCTGTGTGAAAATGGCCATCTGAAACTTTCCTTTTTCGATTTCTGAAGTCTCATTGATAGTGTAATTTTCAACTTCAACGTTGGTAATCAAAAACTGAAGTGATATCTGCTGCAAGGAGCAGTAGATATTGAAAATGGTCTCAACATCGGAATTGAAGGTTTCACTGGATTTCAACGGTTACTTTCTTTAACGAGAATATCTGATTTATAACGATATTTTGGAAAGGAACGAATGAATGAAACACCCCAATCTATCATATGTTGCAGTCGTCTGAACCACTGTGGCCATCCTCATTTACTATTTAGATTTTCTGCTGACTCTCCCGATGGAAAACCTGGATCTATGTTTCATCAGTTTCACTTTTCCTTCCAACTGCCCATACGGTTATTGGAAGTGATGACTACTTCTGAAAAGGACTTGATTTCAATGCACGTGTGATAGCCCTTTCTTCACTTTCACTTTGTCCCAGCTGAGTCATTCAATTTATCAAATGGCAAAATATCATATGTGAAAAATCAATTGCAAGTCTCATCAGGTAAATTACGCTACTCAGTTGTTTCCATTTGGCGAGTTTTGATTTCAAAAACATTGGAAAACACCAGCGCTATATTCCTCAGATATTTAACAGGTATCCATGTACAATACAATCTTTATGTTATCCATTTTCATGTGCCAAAAATAGAATGATATCAGATTCAATGAAAGCTGAAACTGCAATTTTCATTTTGAATCTTTGACGGTTATGTGAATAGTAATAAACCTTTGAAAACAATTGGAGAATTTGTGATTGGAAACAGACTCGTTTTCCGAAACATTATCGAACAAAAGTGTGTTTATAAACATTAACTCTTGTATTTCTGTGATAGCCAAATTCCCGTTGTACGAGAAGCTGACTAAAAGGACGTGTTTCATTGAGAAAGAACTGTTTTTAATCAACCCAGAAATTTTCAGAGTAGATTGGAAGTCTGCCCTGTACAATTGTATGGATTCCAATATACTTTTTGAATTTTTTTTTGGGGCAGGTTGATAACCCAAAAAATCAAACATCAACCTACCACAAAAATAATAATCAAACAGTACTTAGATATATACACTTTTGTTACAGAACCCGCTTTGAGAAAAGGAACTCAGAACATTGAGATAATCCTTTCTATTCACGGGTTTGGTTCACACCAATTTCTGTGAATATCCATGACAGATATAATATTTTTCTAAGTCCTATCATGACTTGGTATGGAGAATATCACTGAATTGATCCATCGATTAATAATATGTTTATGGATATATTCTCGTCTGTGGAAGCTACCATTTAGAATTTTCTGAACCATACCAAGTCAACCCTGAACTTCAGTATTTATTTTGTCAGTTAGACGTTAGATTAAAAAAATATTCAGTGTGAAAGATTAAGTAGTTTTCGAATATTCGAAGTTTCTTAATCATCAATAAGAACATCGATACAAATTTGAGGGATTGTAATAGTCCAAACTTTGAAAATAATAGATTTCACTAGAATCAAAGTGGGAAACGTGAACATATTTCAAATTCGATAAAAATACCCTATATCCTTACAGGACTAACATTAAAGAAGGATGTAAACCGTCTCGTCCTCGTCCTCACATCAATCTAAACCATTCACCCCAATCTACGAAACGTGGCAGTCGTCTGACCCCCCTTGCGCCTCCCTCATTTGCTGTTTGGTTTTTCTGCTGGCTCTCCTGATTAGGGACCTGGATCTCGGTTTCATTAGAGTGTCCTTTCCTTCCGACGGTCCGGCTTTGTCCTTTTCGGGTGCGGGGCTGGCCGCCCTCTTGCCCCCCTTGTTGGAGACGTAGGCGCTGGATCGGCGCTTCAGTCCTCCGGCCTCCTCCGTATCACGGGGAAAGATCCGGGAGAGGGTCAGGAATGTGCGGAAAATTTCTTTCACGTTAATGTCGTCCTTCGCAGAGCACTCCAGGACTTTCACTCTGGAAACAAAAAACTCATTAAAGATAGAGCGGGGGAGTACAGCCCTAAATACTTTTGCTGATTCATCACTACCCACATTTGAAGAAACAGAAAGAAGTGCACACGCATTCTTTAGGGAATCGGATTAGGAAGAATCGTTTAATGCTTTCATATTGATTTTGGCTTCATTCATTCATTCACAAGAGTTTCGTACACAATCCCACTCCGGGAGAAACGATATATTTATTCGAAGTTGATTGAATTTGAATTCACCATATTTGCTTGAATGTGCTTGACAATTTTTCCTGTAGTTCAGAAAATGAAGCTGGAAAAATGGTGAAACCTCGCAATTTTTTCGTCCACCACCGATTTGTACAAAAATTTGGGATTAGGCTTATTACACCCTCTAGTTAATTTTCTATATTGTGCCGTTGTACGCTTTTTGATTTGTAGGGGTGAAAACTACCCCTAATTGTCAAGAATTATAAAACAACATTAAAAACCTGAATATGGGTGAAAATAGTTACTTAATGATTGTTTCATGCTTCAGGATACAATTTCATAATCTTTCAACCTACCCTTGAAAACATTGAAATTTTTATAATATGTCTTCGAACTTTAGAATACACTGGCGAGAAATCAACGAAATATACACTCACACACGCGAGCAGATGTTTCTTCTTCTGCATTCCAATATGAATGGAAAAAGTGGAACATATAACGTATAACGGCCGAATATACTGGTTATGTAGATTACTATGCTCCGAAGCGGGTAATTGAAATTTTCCAACAAAAAATTGATCGGTTCTTCAAGCATAGCTCCTTCATTTTAGGTGATAGAATTTTTTTTTCAGGACGATTTCGTAGAGCTTTTTAAGAGCTATAAGATTATGTGAATTTCAAATGGGGAGAGTTTAACGCGATTGACTAAGGTGATGTTCGATCGTAAATGTAGGTGTTAAACGGCTATATCTCGCCGAATATTCACTTTACAAAAAATCTACACACAGGGAAATTTTTGTCATTAAAAAAGCTACAATTTAGTACCATATCGTTTTTTTCGTATCTTTAGTATTTTGAGAGATATTTTTAAGAAAAGGGTTAAAAACACGAAACTGAAAAAAATTGTTTTCTTTTTAAACTCCAATATTCTGAAATTAGGCATTTCAAATTGGTTAAACTTCGTGGGTGTATCGATAGTGCATATATAAAGACAATCACAGAATGGTGGCGATCAATTTTAGTTAGGGGGTACATTGGGGGTTGTTTTCGCAGATTTTTTTCGTAGAAAAAAGCGGGTACCGATCTCATTTTGATCATAAGTCGGTCAATTTTCATGCTGGGAAGACATTTTTCAATTTGTTTGAAAGCTCTAATTGAGAACTTCGAATAAGACTCTATGAGCTTTCCTCGAAAAATGCAAATTTATCTCGTTATTTCGCTTTAAATCTTCCAATTCATACATTTGACGAAAAAAGCAAAGCATTAATTTGCTGTATCTCAGATCGTACATGTCGCAGGAAAATAATAGAGGAAGCATTGTTACTGATTTTTTAAAAGCTACAATTGGCCTGTCCAGACTTGTTTCGATAAAATTCATAGTTTTTGAGTTATTTGCAAAAAACAATTTGAAAAATTCGATCTTTTCGTCAAAAAACTGTTACTTTCAACTGCGAATAACTCAAAAAATATTACTTTCACGAAAAAAACGTATAGAACATTGTTTTATGAGAATTACATTTTCCGTCGATTTCTACAGTTGAAATGTACTAAAAAATTTCCACCCCCGTGATGGGGTGGCAACCACCCCCAAGGCTCTAGCGTACAGCGACATGATATAGAAAATGATCCTTGAGCTATTCCCTACTTCTGTGAAAATTTCAGGTAAATCCATGGTGGACGAAAAAATTGCGAGCGAAAATGCTTCATTTCCTGAACCACTGTTGAATGGTATTGGTTCGGACTTCCATTGTCTATATTATTAACTTTATGTGAAACCTGTTGCTGGGAAAAAAAAGGAAAACTTATAAAATACAAATCGAATAAGGTAATCAAATCACCAAATCTTCTATGAGGAACCTTGTGAAAGCTTTGATGAAATGAAACCTTATGTATTGCGTGTTCCTGAGGAAAAAATATCATTTTTTTTGTCATGTTTGGTATGTCTTCTGTAGTTTTTCTTCACCCTCATCAATATCTCGAAATCATCTTAGATCTTGCTCTGATCAAGAGGTTCATAGACTACAAGCCAGCTGTATATTCATTTTTCCAATGACAAGGAAATTGGACAACAGGGTTGGACAGTATCATTTTCCTAATTTTGACATGAAAAAGTACCATTTTTCAAATTTGACAGAAATATCAAGAAACCTACTGTTAAGGATTATTCATAAAAGGTATTGATTTTCATCACTCAACCAAAAACAGTGAACTTCCAGTCCTAAAATAAACCACAGATGAAGGAATATCTCAAAACATTTGCATGATACAAATCTAACAATCTCAACAGAACCTAAAACTCCCATATCCTAATTATCCTAATTATTATGATGATTGTAAAGACATGCGCCTTTCTACAAGCACTCCGAATAATTATTGCATCCTAAAAATATTAAAGTTTCGAAATGTTACGGAAATATCCATTGCTGTAAGTAGTCTTTCCGCAATCTCAGATGACTTTTTTTTAAATTACTGAATTTTCGTTAATTTTCTTTTATGCTATCCATTTCACAGGTTCCATAATCGTTTATTACCTATTTCTATAGACTTCAGATGAAACAAACAATGGCTATAGTTCTTCGACATCTTTCGTATCACTCACCAAAGCTGGAGTTTTTTAATCAGTTTCGTGTATTCTCTTTCCGAAGGCATTAATTTAAAGTTTACAAAGTGATACTTGGGAATTTTCGAGAAGTGAATCATTTTACTATTTGAAAATGACGAAGTGAAATCATCGGAAATGAGTAAGCCTCTGAAGAAGCTGGCCACTCTCGCTAGCAAAACGTCAGGAAGAAATTCCAAAGAACGACGGCCTTCAAGCCCGAAGAGAAGTAGTTATAGTAAAGAAAGCCACTGTATAATGATATAGTTGATAATGATTTTTTTGCTATAACTCGTTATATTTTGCGAAATATGAATCAGGTCTAATTTGCTCTGGACATTTTACTCCGTTGTCCTTCTCATTTCTCAGTGAGTTGTTGTTCAAAATTTTTGTGATCAAGGTCGCATATTTCTTGTTCCTCAACATTTTCATTTGAGCTTTGAACTAAGGAGTCCAACAGCTCTTATGAAGATTCATTGACTCGTCCGGCGCTCCACTATGACTGCCGGACTGAACATTATCCTTTTAAAGGACACCCGAACAAGACAGGACAGTACAAAGGCTTTCTCAGCTGCGGGCAATGCAGCAGAGGAATAATGATAGCGTAATAGGTAATTTGCGGATGGGAGGCTCTAGATCACAGGGAGCAACATATATTTGAACAACTAACTCTGGATACAGAAGATTGCGACTCACATCAAGCAATTATCTTATCAGTGACGTAGCAAGGGAGCACTTGTCCCGGGCACTAACTGCAGTGGACACCAGTAAAGCATAAGTTATATTTGGAAAGTTTCAAGATTGAACAATTGCAGGAGCGAGAGGATATCAATATATACCAATTAACCCAAGAAAATTGGCCCAATTCTGAGACTGTGAATGAAGGTGATGGAATGATTAGATTTATGCTCATTAATTTTGGGGGTATCAGAACAAACTAGTACCGGAGACAATATTGTTGTAAAAGGTGTCATGTGAATGTGAAACGCAACAAACTCAAGTGATTTTCAGAGAATTGGCAGGAATAAAAAGGAAACGTTAAAGAACTCTTAGAATAACATTATCCCTCTGAACTACACCGAAGAGTAAGCTACATTGAAAGGTAATTGCGTATCTGGCACTCTTTGCCTGCTCGGAATATAACACTTCCATTACGGAAGTAATCAAACAACAGCCCCAACTCAACTTCAAAAGGCGCGGGATTGAAACCACCAAGTACAATCTGCTGATGAAGCTTACTACCTAGCATTATAGAAACAGCCAGGATATACCCTTCAATGACTAGGAAGAATTTCTGTATGGCTAGGGGTTTCTGACAGTACATTGCCAGCTTTGACGACAACTCTTTAGAATGAAAGGTGAAGAGGTTTCTTGCAGTAGTTGTTGACAGGAAAATGGAACCGTAGAAAATCTTTGATGCGACTGCCATGTATCATCAAAGACTTCAATCGGCAGGAGAGAGTATCAATCACCTAAATCGCTACCCCTTGGCAAACATCTACCATGCATTGCTTGGCATGATTTCATAGCTATACAAATGGGGTGCGAAGGGTTGTGGAGCTTTGGCCACCTTCAAATAGTTACACAGAAGTGCTGTATAGATCAAAAATTTTTGATCATCAAGAATCATGCCGTTGTCTCCAGTTGATGCATCTTTAACTACAACTTGTAGCTCGCAACATCCGAGAAGTTTATTCGAAGGCGGCAGTGACAGAACATAAATTGAGTTCAACCACAATTTTGAAGGATGAACTACATGCTGCTTTGCATTTGCTGTATAAAGATATTGCTGAGGCTACAAAAATCATGAAGGCATACTATATCAAATGATATAGGGTGACCAACAACTTGTCCGAATGTGGTACGTAAAATATTCAATGAAAAAACCATTTTTGACCGTTTGGCCATTATAACCTGAACTAGTTTCGACGTCAGATTGACGAAACTTTATGGGGCATACAGTTTGTGTCAAAATGAGCAAATTCCATGTTTAATGTGGAGTACCACGCAGCGCCCAATTTTTTTGCAGATAATGATTTGTTTTAGCTTCTAGTATCTCTTTTCTCAAAGGCAGACACTTGAAATTGATTCAAAAAATCTGTCGATGCCGCTCAGTCTATCCAGTCTATCAGATACTGTCAGCTGAAATGAAGATCCTTATATTCTGAATTGTACCCTTGGTAGGGAAACTGGATGTTATTGAAACAACTGATTAAGTACATTATTTCAGCGTTATAATTGAATCGACACACTCACATTTACAGCCAGCTTCATTTCTTTCAATTGATTTCACCAATTACTCAGAATCAAATTCCTATTCGAATTTCATAAACTCACCTCAATTTCGGAAGTTCACAGTAAACCCACTCCGAAACATCTTCAATGAGAATTTCTCGATGGGTCGATGTCAGGTCCAATTTGTTCCCGGCAACCACAATGGGAATTTCCTGAAAATCGCCCCTTTGCTCCCTTATTTCCTCGAAGCACTGCTTGATACAGTCCAGTGACGGAGCCGACGTTACGGCGTACACCAGCAGGAACGCATGCGCAGTGGCTATACAGAGCCTCCTCATCGCTGGAAACTGCATATCGCCAGCTGTATCTAGAATGTCTACTTTCAACGTCATGTGACCCAAGTCGTACTCCCTGTTGTACAAGTCTTCTATCGTGCTCTTGTATTTACTGGTGTATGTGTTCATTAGGAACCGCCGCAAGATGGAGCTTTTCCCCACGCCTGGGCCGCCTAGGATCACCAAGCGGATTCGTTCGTAGTCGGACATTGTCGTCCCGTTGTTACTCATTTGTTTATCGATGGGTATGTGCTTCAATTAAGCGAGCCCAAGTGCTATTAACATTTTCAATTAAAAGTTTATTGATTCTAGAGCGATTCGGCACCCGGCAGTTTTATTCAGAACGGTTTCACCATTTTTTTTTGGGTTTATATCCAATCTGGCCGATATCCGTCACTGTGAGTGACATCACATCAAAATGTTTTGGATGAAGTTCGAGCTGATATATTAGAAAGATTGTTAATTGAATTTGCGATCGATATTTCGTGAGGAGGTCACAAGCATCAGAAAGTCATTGAGATTCGACGGAAATTAAATTTTCCCAGTATGGCGAAGGTTGAGTTTTCAATTGTTCTTGCTCGGTTGTGAGGTAGTTCCAGTGAAAATCTTCTTGCGGAAAATTATGACGGTTTCTTCGTGAGACGTTTTCTTATTTCCTGAAAAAAAAATCTATTTAAATATGGAAGCTGACATAATTATTACAATAATCAGATTTATCGTAATTAATAAAGACAGAATGAGCATATACAGTGTATTGAAGAGTACAGGGAAAATTAAAAGTATATAAATCTTTTTTCCTGAACTGTGCAACCACAGTCAGGTCATGTTTTATGATCATTTAGGAATGAAGGGGACTGCTTGAGGGTGTGAGCTTGTAACTATTTCACTAACTTTAATTTGGAAAGCTCATTCATAAGGTTGAAAATATTGAAGGATCAATGTGCCAACTGTCATCAAATTTCCTTGGATCTATTTTTCAATATTTCTCTTAGGCATTAATCAATCCTGGGGGTAGAACCCGATGAGTTTCGTGCCCGATACCACATGGAAATCATCTGAAGGAACCATTTGTTTAAGCCAGTCTCAACTTACATACACAGGATTAATATCAGAAAACAACTACTCTCCTGGTTGATACCACGAAAGACGTTGAATTTCATCCGAGTCGTGTCAGTGCAGGATTCTTCATAGAAGGAGATTCTGCATGTGCTTTAGTGGATACAAATGCATACTTGAAGATCGGTTTCGGGGTATTTGGCCTCCTGCCAATACTAGGCAATGTGATTCTATGCATTTTTGGGGGTAAAACAAATTATTTGTGGAAAAGATGCAGAAAAACTCAAAGTCGTCTCCACAATTCAATATTCGAAAGATGTCAGTACGGTGATTCAGTACATGTTTCGAACCTACATAGGTTTATCATCAGCTGAATTTACATTGAATTCTACAATAAAGGAAGAGTAATATAGAATTCAATGTGAATTCAGCTGATGATAAACCTATGTAGGTTCGAAACATGTACTGAATCACCGTACTGACATCTTTCGAATATTAAATTGTGGAGACGACTTTGAGTTTTTCTGCATCTTTAATCTACTACACTCCACTTTGAGATACAATGGACTTCTACCACAGGTTATTTGTGGAAAATGTTGAGTTAGGTGCCAGAAGCAACCCATTGAAATTTCCACCCTGTGCTTTTTTTTCTGCGGCAAGTTTTAGCCCCCAAAAAAATATTTTTCGCGATTTTCTCGATAAAATGAACTAATTGGAATAAAGTTTCTGATCCAAAATTCTACATAGGATGGACTATATCTCGGAATCAAATACCTGTAGAAAGAAATTTTGTGCTATAAGGTAGTTGATCATTACATTAGGACTTCTTGCATAGGCTGATGAGAGATGATGTCATATATATATATATATATATATATATATATATATATATATATATATATATATATATATATATATATATATGAGATGAGAACAAAGGAACTGACAATGAAAATTCATTTATATATATATATATATATATATATTTTTTTTTTTTGAATTGAGACAGTTAGGACGTTTTTCGATTTCAATCAATGGCTTCACAAGTAACTCTGGTTTGGAGTGTTTTGGCTGTAGCAACGGTTTTGGTGTTTTTGAAATCTATTTTGTGGCCTGTTCCTGAATGATGTTGAAATAATGCTGAGTTTGTGTCAGAATTACGGATTGCTAGTTCGTGTTCATATGCTCTACAGCAGGGGTTCCCAACCTTTTTTTAGTCCGGGACCACTTTTATATTATTCTTGTTAGCAGGGACCACTATGAAAGACTTACATAGTGGTACATTATGCGTATTATGTAGGTATAATAAAGATAACCTGTAATAATCAAACCGTAACTTCAATTAGCAACTCAATAGGATATCACAAAACAAGAAATGATAATATTTCTAGGATAAACTTCTTTGATTCGCATCTCCTTCACGAATTCGGCTATCCTAGGACTAATATTGTTTCTCAAAGCTATACGCAAATCATCACTTACTCTCGAATGATTCTTCACCTTGTTTTTAATTACCAATAATGCAGAAAGAAATTGCCTTTTTACACCAAAACGACTCGAGTGAATTCAATTCAAAAGCATCCTTGCAGTTTCTGTCATTTTGGAATTCAATGAATTCTTCCTGGCTTTCTTCAGTAACTTCTCCAGCGTCCGTACTAAAAGGGTTACGAATCAGTTTTTGATCAACATTAGTTAGGTATATTCTGGGAAGTAACAATTTAATTCATCAATCAACATTATTCGTAAATGAATCCTCATGTTCTCTTGCTTCAATAGTGTCATACTTTTTGACTTCCACAAGTGCTTTTAACGTCGCAAACGCAGAATAATTATTTTCCTCATGTTTACGTAACCACAACTGAAGTTTGCAATTGAAAGCGCGAAGTTTATCTTCAAAAAGGAATATATTTGCGACGTTTTCTGATTGTTTATATCCGGAACCTTGCAGTTGTATAGGTATTCAATTCAGGTATGTGAAATAATCCACAGGATAAGCCAAATTCATCTGACATGCCGGATTAGTGAACTGTTTTAACAAATCCATTTTTTGTCAGCCAGAAAAATCTCAACATCTGCTCTCAGGTCATATAATCTTCCAACATATTACCTTTCGATAGCCATCGAACTTCTGTGTGAAAGGGAAGTGCTTCATGGTCAGAGTCCATTTTAGTGAATAATTTAAAAAAAGGCGTGTATTCAGGGCGCTGCTTTTGATAGAATTTACAACTTTTATGGCCATTTTCAGTGTATCATTAAGGCATTCAGGAAGAGTCTCAGAAGCTAACGCCTGGCGATGTATGATACAGCTAAATTTGAAATCATCCGCGGACCATATTTTGACTTCTGCGGACCACTGGTGGTCCACGGACCACTGGTTGGGAACCACTGCTCTACAGGATACTCGTCGGTTGGTCTGGCCGATGTATGTTCTGGGACAGTTAGAACATGGTATTTCATATATTCCTTGGGTGTCATTAGGGATTGTGTCTTTGGGTGTTCGAAGGTAGGTGGATATTTGGTTGTTAGCTGTGAAAATGGTTTTGATGTCATGTCGTGTCGGAATTCGAATTATTTTATCAGTAACACCATGAATATATGGAAGGAAACCTTTTTGGCGTTGAGGTTCGTCCTTCGGGGGTCTTGGGTGAAGATCTCGGGTTTGCTGAAGTTTAATAGACTTGTGGATTTGGAAATCGGAAAAATCGTTTTGAATAAGTGCGGATTTGAGCTTTTCCATTCCATTGGAGCTATTGTGGTTATCGGTGAGTTTGAAGGACCTATGTATGAGAGAATTCAAAACCGAATTCAATTGTGCTGGGTGATGATGAGACTTGGCATTGAGGTACCGGTTTGTATGGGTCGACACAATTCCTAATGACACCCAAGGAACATATGAAATACCATGCTCTAACTGTCCAAGAACATACATCGGCCAGACCATCCGACGAGTGTCCTGTAGAGCATATGAACACGAACTAGCAGTCCGTAATTCTGACAAAAACTCAGCATTATTTCAACATCATTTAGGAACAGGCCACAAAATATATTTCAAAAACACCAAAACCGTTGCCACAGCCAAAACCCTCCAAACCAGAGTTACCCGTGAAGCCATTGAAATCGGAAAACATCCCAACTGTCTCAATAAATGCGACGATTCCCAAAGACTTCCCAATACGTGGAAATACTTTTAGTCCGACATACTTCCATTTACTCGGACTTGAGAACTAATCCGTTCGAACCTCCCATCGACCGTCCGATCCCTGATCCTGCCATAATCACTAATGAACCCTTAAATTCCAACAACCTTTAATCTCCAGTGATGAAACCCAGTCAGTAAGACAACTCAGACCTAGACGCTAGGTCACTCAGTCGTGAAAATGGCTCCGAAAAGGGAACCTAAACGTAGACAAGGAAACCATTCCAGACGCGGATCAACCGGAAGTTCCAGCCATTTTATATATATCTATATATATATATATATATATATATATATATATATATATATATATATATATATATAAGATATATATAAAATGGCTGGATATATATATATATATATATATATATATATATATATATATATATATATATATATATATATATATATATATATATATATATATATATATATATATATATACATGCGTTTATACGTTTCATTATGCAAGATATAGCCCAGCTCCAAATTGAGTTCAATAATCCTATGGAAGAATTTTGATATCAACGTTTTGCTGTTGGTTTGCCATTATTCGAATAAAATATTCTCACATGTGCGTTTTTCTCATTCTGGGTTTCACAGGGTGTTCTATTAGGAATATGGTATTTTGATAGAAATAGGTGTCGAAGGACCGATGTTTGTAACACATTCTATACGACTGATCTCCAATGTTGGTACAATTCACGCTTGTACAACATCTTGTTTGATTCCATGGTGGGTTTAACTTTTCCAGTGGCACAATTGTGTAGATATTGCATTGATATCAGAAGAAGATATAGCTCAAAAATATTGCTAGATGATTAATATTTCAATATTGAAATATTGATAATTATCAAAGTTGTTCAGAATTCAACTTAGTATACAATAATGATTCAATATTTAGGGTGAATCATCATCAATGGTATCCTATCATAGCCTGTACCAAGTATCATTTCGTTTCACAGACACGGGCCCCCTATATAAATGGACACAAGACGAATTCGACCATTCTTTCACATCTCGCCTTTCGAAGTCAAAACGATTGCTCAATATTTTCTTTTCAGTAATTATAGCCGAGAACTCCTCCTCCGAAGAAGCCGTCTGGAGTTTTTGTCCGGGATTAAACTTCCAATAATTAGCAGAAAACAGGTCAATTACGCCCATAAACGCTCAATTAAGCTGTCGTGATCATTAAAAATAATGATGACATCCGAACCCGTGTAAAGGTTTCTTTCAGCTTCGCTTCCACTTTTGATCTTGTTTCTCTGCGAGCTTTCTTCGATGTGTTCACTCGAAATTACTTTAGCGTCGGAAAAATACTCAATAATTGTACTTTGTAATTTGAAAGCAGCCAAATATCTCAATGCCAGAATATTAGTCGTTTTCTTCGAACATGCCTTTGAGGAGAAATTGATGGAAAAACAAATCATACAAGAAAGGTTGAGAAATAGCATTTGGTTTGACACTTTTCATTTGAGAGCGTTCCGACTCAAGATGCTGAAAATACTGGTGAGTGGACCTATACAAGTCTGGAAATTGTTTTTCATTTTCTCAATTGGATGATTAATGAAGTATTATCTTTTGAAGGGTGATGAAAATAGAATTACTTATCAATCTCCAAGTGATTTTAACTTGTGCATGTGAAAACTGGAATCTTCCGAATGTTACTGACAGTTGTAAGTGAAAGTAGAGTGGATAATGTAGGTGGATAAATAATCTCCAGCTTCTATGTGAGAAGATAAAGTAGGGGAGAGGACTTCTGTTGATGTTGCTGAAAAATTAATTTCTGAACAAAAGACTTCTTGAATTAATAAAAAATCTGTATTTCGAGCTTATATAGGCTCCCTTATGGTAGTTTCGACACGTTACTACCCTGTATTGAAAATTTCGCATAAAAAAGTTATCATAGTATCATCATCAATGTATATTTTGGATCAGACTGAAATAAAGTAAGAGATCTTTGCAGTTTTGGATTCAGGCAGCTCAGCCTGCTTCGACAATATATTTGTACCTACATTTCTAAGATCTCGCAATGTTAACATCAAATCTAGACCTGAGTCTTTCAGCAACTTGAATCTGAGGTGGAAATTTTCAGCAGAAGGAGAGTAGATCTTTTGGCGATGGCAGGAATGTTTCATGACAACATATAATATTGCTATAACCAGGGTTGACCCTATGGAAACCTCGAATGGCCTTGTTTCACCGACCCTTCTTTTCCGTTTCAGAAGTAAACTTTAATGAAGAAAGGGACATAATTTTCACCCTGAAGAAAAAATGGTACAAATGCTTACGAAGTGAGTACCAAGCAATGTGAACCTATCAAAAATGTGCTTGTGATCATGACTGTCTAGCCTTACTGGAGTCGTACCTGCCAGGGAGAATACAGACTAAGGATTGAAGGAGTGACATCGACGAATAGCGAGACTCATTTACACATTATGTCAGCCTGACCCACTCAACCATGACATATGGCATTTCCATATGCAAAGAGAATTGATCAGGCTTCTTTGTAGGTTGTGGTACAGCGATTACTGCAGATATGCTTTTCGGAATCTTTAAATAATGACATCTTCATCTGTTTTTGTCATGGACAGTCTACTCTATCTCAAGATCATTGGGGAGCAATATAGAAAAAAAAAGGACGTGATCACTCCTATAGCACACAGAACATCATTGATCTCGTGATACGATGTTGTAGATTAGGAAGGTATCAGGCTAAAAAATTCTGTGGTGAACACCAAAAAGTATTAGTGTTCTGCTACTTCCAAAATTCAACTTCAGTTTGCAACAGTTCCTGATGAAGAATGTATTTTGTAAATTTCAGTTTTGTCACTGTTCGTCCTCCACTGACTGATTTTGTGCATTGACTATCTGGAATTGTATGAGCATCATGTGTAGAAACACCAATACAATGGTAATATTTGTCATATTTTTGCAAAGCGATGATCTCAACACGTGCAGTTATACACAGAGGTAAGCACCAGGGTGGAAAAATAATATAATGCACCATGGTTTCTATTGACAAATGCAATGTACTAAGGTGTGCAATTCTCACGTGCTGTAAATATTTTATTTTTGGACAGATTTGGACGAGAGGATGAATTTGAATTTCATTGCAACCAATTCCACCTATAACTGTCGAGTTAGCACTGAACTTTCTTTTTACTTATTTTGATTTATAAAGTAGCGTTCTTTTAATTGGAAAAAAACGCCTTATTTATCATAATCATTTATGAAATGGATTATTTTTCCTAGAAATTAATCCTTCATATGCCATATACCTAAATTTCCATGCAGCTATTTTTCAGTCTGACATATTTTAATCTTTCTTCCTTTTCGTGAAGGAATCGTCTATGTATGATAACTTCAAATAATAAATGAATGTTTAAATAATTTTCATGATGATTTGAAGAAAATCTCATTCAGGAATATCCTATAGGTTATGTATTTGATGTAATCACTGTATAACTTTAAACATTTGCCAATCATTGAGGCCAAATTACCACAAAACTAATTCAATATTCACTGATTATTCAACTGTCTTGAAGCTTACGATACTTCTACTACTGAAGACCTTGGCATAGAATTTGCCCATATCTTTCCATACTTTGAAAAACACGAATAATGTTATGTTATTAATCGAATTCTTCAATTTTTCACTTGGAACGGCTCCTCATCTAATGTCCACATCTTTGAAATTAAAAATTAAATTACTTGGGTTACTATGGAAACTGTTTTCAATCATTTATGTAGAACACTAACAACCGTGATGAAATATAATTTTTTTACAATAAGAAAATCTTGACTTTTCCTCTGGATTTTTTTTCCTGGAATGTTAACTCATGAACGACATGTTTATAAATTACAGCAGAACTTCGGTAGAGGCTGAAAAAAACTCTCATTACATTTGAGCTTTGAAAGGATGAAAGAAATGGAAATACACAAACTGGCAAACGAATTCTAGAAATATAAGGTGACGTAACTGTTTCCAAGGAACGGAATAAGCAAATTGGGTGCTGAAAATGAGTTTCGTATTCATGCCTGTTGGATATTATATGTTATGAGACGAACCAGATATTGAAATGTTCAGAGCCAATTTATGAACTATATAGGAGATTTCGATATCTTCAATGGAAGGGAAAACACGAATTCGTCTTTATTGCATTTGTGCTTTCTCGATTTCCTTCAAGAAATGACTTGTAGTTATTGCCAAGCAACCTTCATTCTTTATCACGTATAATTCGTTGAATATTCGTGAAGGTAACATTTGTAATTTTTATGAATACATTATACAGTGATTACAGTACTTGACTTTTTCCGTCAAGAATAATGGTTCTTGATTAGCCAATAGTTCTCGTTTATGAACAGGACAGTTTACCAATGTCTGGGTAGAAGAATTTGGAATGTTTTTGTTACGCCATCTACACCATAATGTCGACATTTCGATCCACTTGACAATTCACAGCTTATCCAATCCATCTTGGCACATACAATAACGTATATGCCCAGCAATTTCTATGGTGTATAATAAGATAAAAAAACACCTTTTATATGTATTACTGTATTGAAATGAATTCCTAGAAGGTGTTTTTTCTTTCGTCATGGTCTACACTACCAGGGTGCAACTGGAAAAGTATCTGTGCCAAGATGGATTGATTAAGCTGTATGACAGAATATTCTTCTCCGAAGGGTGAAATAGGCATATATTTCTCTTTCTCTTATGTTGAACTCCGCTCAGATCCAACTTCCTCTATCCAAACAAAAAGCAACAAATTGATGAAATCCTTACATATGAAAAATGGGATGACGTGATGAAAAAAAACTTACTTCATACAATTCAGTTTCTCCAAAATTTTACTCACTCCAAAATATTCACAAATTAACATTATCTGATGGCCAAATAGTAGCTTCTATGGGAGCACCCACAGAATCCATCGATTCCTTCCTAACTGATATTTTAACTAGAGCATAATATGATTTTAATAATGAATATTTCATTAAAGATTCCTTAGAAGGCAAGAGCACCTTCAATGGCATGAAACTCCCCAATTATTTTGTTCTAGTCACTAAAGTTTTCCGGTCCGATATGGACTTTGTTTGTTACTGCTACTTATTCTAATTAATTTCTCGGTAATGAACCAGTGCAGTCACTACCTGCGAAGTTTTTGGTCCATCATCTGTTATTATTGATTATTCTGATTACTTTTTCGACAATAGATTGAAAAGCGGGCTAAAAGGGATAGGTCCCCTGTCACCATTAATGCTGTATTCAGATTTTGCTATTTCTAGACTCTCACATGAATCGATTAGTCTTGTGTTATCACCAATTTTGTAGTCATTGTCTAGAGCGTGTTATACGACACTGGATTTTTCTACCCTTCCGTATTCAATTCGTGCAAAATGCTCCTTGAAACGGGTTCCAATAGCTCCTCTGCTCTGGCCGATGTATTTGATGTTGCAATTTTGACAACTGATTTCTTAAATTCCCGACTTCTGCGAGTTTTTCAATTTATTTTTTGGGTTACAAATAAGCTGTTGTAATTTCTGAGGAGTTTTGTATGCAACTTCCATATTCACTTCATCCAATACGTTTTAATTGGTATGAAAGTACAGGTATGGAATATCCTTGATAATACCTTTCACATGATGTACGACAACCACAGTATGAAAAACTAGAAACATTCGTTTAGGAATTCTAGGAATGAAATATGTGCACGAAATTTGAAAAGACAGAATGTCGTTATTAGTACCTACTAATTTCTTGACATTTGAACGCGTTACTCGTTAGTTGAGATTTTTGCAATCCGCTCTCAGTCTCCCCTACTATAAGACTCTGAGTTATACTTGAGAGAATTGATATCAATATCTTTGACTCACTTCCTTACAACCATTATCAATGACCTCAAGTGAGAGAATATTGTGGTCAACGCTAACGAAAGTTTGCGGGAAACAGCTGAGAGGACAACATCCCAACATTTATATCCAAGATGAAATCAAACAATAAAAAGGAAACCGCATAATGCGTGCTTAAATTGTTCAGTATAGGAATTGATTTCACAAACAATATTGGGCAAAGGATTTATTCGTCAGCAACTCTTCTTCATTTATTTATGAGATAGAGTGAATGATACATATTGGTTAACGGTTGACTGAAGAAAGCTGAATGAATCCTCTTTAGCCCAATTGCTGTCAGACACCCTCACTGACACAATACACGTGTTGCAGATTCTGATATACGACATTACTGGGGCTGATTTATTCATTGAGTTCAGACTGGTTAATATGCTCAAAATACTGAAGTTTTTAACAGAGGAAAGTGTTTTCAGTGTCAACAAAGGAAATTCCTGACCCAGAGACAGAGACTAACTCCTCTAGCCGGGAAGAGTCTTTTCCGTTTCAACAGTGATCACTGAACATTGGATCATGATCAACGAATCACGATTTGAAGAATCCAAACTCGTATAAAATAGAACACGATTCGTGAATAGAACCTATTATGTTCAGCTGATCAGTGATGAAACGAAAGCGCCGAGGTTGTCATTCTCAAGCCACTGGGACTCGACTTTTCCCTTGTTACTTGATATGATTGAATTAATGAATATAGTTTGTTGTAGTGTACTGCACTTGAATGAAATATCCTGGTGTGTGGAATTTTTCGAAAGAGCTCTCTATTTTTGCTCCATGCTGTATAGTGTGAAAATTTCCTACCGATGCTATCTATTTGATTTAAGTTTCTTATGCTTCGTATATGAATTGAACAGAAAACATTGTTTTATGTGTGATTCGCTGTTCTATTGGAAGAAGATCCCTGATGCTTGAAGAGGCACTACTCCAAGCGAAATATCATCTGAGAATTATTGCCAGAAGTGCATTACCGAAACAAATTTTTTTCACTTCCTGCATTATTCACTTTTCGTCTGCTGCCCATGGTTCATGGATTCTATTTGCACGATGAGCCCACTGAAATAAGGCAGATAACTATTTATTCTTATTCTTTAAAAAAATCTTCGGAGAGTTCCATTACGGTTGAGAGAATCATTATCGGTTATAATTGCACGAGTGCATAAAAATTTCCGATAATTTTGCAAGAAAGCGTGATATCTATAAATTGCAAGTTTATTTTCATATTTTGACGAAAGTGCCCGAGTCCGAAGGACGAGGGCTTTTTTACAAAATATGAGAATAACCGAATCCAATTTGTATAAGATATCATGCTTGAATGCAAAAAATATTCTGGTCATTTTTATGCACGAATGTAATTCATTGGAATATTTCACGAATAAAGAAATTCTCAAGGAAATGTTATTTTTTGTTCATTTATACTTTCTTCTATAGATTGTATGCAGTACTCACCTAAACGCGAAATGTTTTTCTATTTTTGGAGTCTATCTGACATTTATTTGTGTTGTTTGCTGACTCTAGCGATACGGTTTCAAATGTGTTGTTATGGTGACTTCATACAATGCAATTACCGCTGTAAGTTTTCGATACAATGCAATTACCGTTGTAACTTCTCGATAATTGCATTGCTCTTATGGGACATTTTATATATGAGGGAAATATTCTGGTAAAGCGATGCGATATTGCTTGAAAAAACTTGCTTTAAGGAAGAAGGTCCGAAGCCTTATTGGTATCGATGAACGAAATTCATGGTTGGGATCTTCATGAAGGATACGTATAGATAAGTACTACCCAATGTTTTTGCGATCACCCACATCATCTTCGATTAAAATCGTTATATCGATTTCAATTTTGAAACAAAATTTTTCTGATGAAAAACTAGATGAAAATTCATATACATATTGACCCACCATCCCCCAGGAATCTTCAACAGTACAATAATCGAAACCATATTGAAAGTTCCTTTCAGAAAAACTTCCAGTGAATTAATCTTTGGATTCTATAATGACTGAGTACCATTAGTGTCTTAGGTATATCGTGGCAATAAAATGAATTCATCGAGATGAAATGCACTCAAGAATGGATTGATTATACTTCAAAAAATTCAAAGCCAGAGTTGACAATAATTGAACGATTAATTGAGGAATCACGGCAGCGCTTTCATATCCAAAAATATATCAACTTCAATTATTAATAATACAACCTTCAAACTTACAAATATTTATTGTCGATAGATGATTAGAAAAAATATAAAACTACAATTCCGAAGAAAACTATTTATTTACAAACTTTCAGTATTCACAAAAAGAAACATGACGGTGCAATAAAGGAACTTTGTAGAATATCATTTTTCAGTACCAGAAATTTGAATAAATAACTCAAAAAACGGAAGAAGTGAGTGAACAAAAAGGAGAGGCCTTCTATAAAGAAACTGCAGAGCGTAGGTTGATTTGTTTGATTATAACACGGGTATTATATGTCAAGCAACATCATATTGGCAGTGCTGACCACCGAATGATAAAAACCACATCAATAGCAACGATCGGGAGATAATTTAACTTTCCTTCAACAGTTCCCAACAAGATGGGTGATGAATATAAAGTTTCAAGGAGCATACATATTTCTTCAGATGCTCTCTATTGCAGGTTAATGAGAATGAAATGCCATTATTACCTAATAATTTGTAGAAAATAGCCGAGCTGAAAAGCCACACAAAATTTTAGTCTCTCTACTGATGCATTAATAATATTGAAAACAGGAAATCAGTATTTCACATCGATGACAAACTGTTGTAATAAGAAAATGAGTTGTTATCACTAACCTATATTCTCACTCTTCATTTTAAGTATAAACAAAATATTGTTTGTGAACCTGAGCTTGAGAGTGGAAGCACAAATATTTGAAAAAATTTACGAGCATCTCAGGATCTGATATCTTTCAACCAAAAACGTTTCCTAGAGATTAATTACCCTAACACCAAACTGATATTTTTCGCACTCGACGCGCGTTTCGCTAACAAGGTTAGTATCTTCAGGAGAAGAAAATTGATACTGTATCAAGTATTAATCATATATTATCATAATTTCGATATTGAATTGTTTTTGGAATTTTCGCGCTTCCACTCTTCAACCCATCAGTCAGTCTTATGAATGAAACGTCCTTCATAGATCTTAGTAGTCCAACGTACGCCGAATAATAAATTCCCTCAGCCAGAGGAAAAATGTCAATTTTTTTTATTCGGTTCGTGAAATGAAAATGAGCTGATAAAGTTCCATAAAATGAACAAATCGTACGCCAAGTCATAGGCCAAATGCGAATCTTTGTTACAAAAATAGGATATAGTTTTGCTCAATGTTACCACAGTTTCTTTTGTTGAACAAATGTTTTTTTTTTTAATTTTTCATTAAAATGGGTATAAAAATCGAAATAATGTTGATGGGTTGATTCAATTTTGGTCGAGAAGTTTTGATACATTTCTTATGAAACACTACAGGGTAATTATGTTCGTATATTGACAGTAACATGCGGAATTGGAGTTTTGGGAAAGTAATTAAAATTTCAACAATAAAAACCATTCGATCTCAAAGATAATGGAATTGTCGACAAAGGCTTCTCTGGAAGTGCGTGTAGCAAAAGATTCTTGAATCAAATATGTATCGTTCATAATGAATTGCCTCAAAATAAGTTGGTACAAAAATCTCACCTATCAGGACATACCAAGAACTCACTTCATTCAACAAGATTTTGTTTCTAAGAGAAAACTATCTCTTGGGCTCCTCAGTAGGTGAAGAAGTATCGAGCACCAGAAATTTCCGAAAGAAATTTCATATGACAATTCGGAGACGTTCCTCCCATTAACAGAGAAGATTTGCTACAGATTGATATTATTTTTCTGATGATTGCGATTTTTCCACAATTACCCTCTATTTTTGCTTCATTGTGTAGAAATTTCCTTTAAATTCTATCTGTTTGAAACAAGATTGGTGTCTTTGGTATAAAAATTGGGCAAGAAAAAGTGACTTCTATGTATTTCAGCGCTCTTAGTGCCATATGTGCAAAGAAGTAGCTGAGGCAGAGTTTTCCCTCCTCTACCTATCAATGGAGAATGTCGAATTTTTCATGTTACTTCTTCCATGGAAGTTTTGATTTTCCTTCTTTCCATTCGGAGAAGAAATAAACAACAAATATTACAGCTTGAAGTGCCTGAAATATAATTTCTTGGCAGAATTGTTCGAAAACATGTTTACTACAATCCATGTTTGGTTTGCAATGAAAAAATTTCCGTGATTTTAATATTTTTGTACGGCAATAGGTTCTAAGTGATTGATTTTTCATAATCACATTTGAAAGTTTCAGATTAAATAGTTCAATGTCCACTATAGTATTTCAATTATATGTTCTAGGTGAACAAGTAGAAACATTTCCAAATGGAATATTTTGATATCATTTCAAAAAAAATAGTCGTAGGGAGTTCAACGTACTCCAATGAAAAATATGAAATATATTGGTAAATGACGATTTCTTCTCACATACTTGTGCTTTAGTGCTCCATAACACAAATGGATCTGTCTAGGTATGAATCTAAACTAATGAGCAACCTATAGGGAAATCTTAGACATTTTACCTATGGTATTTCGAATTTTCTGATTTCTGAATATTATTGAAATTCAGGGACAGAATTCGAGAAGAATGCAATGAAGAAAACTGCTGTTGTCATAGTATCTCCAAGAGTTATGAACTATTTACAAGTCTCCAAACACACTGTTACTAGATCCAATGATTCTACAAAACAAATACAGCAATTACAAAATGCATCACAGAAAATCATCCAGGTGCTTTTTTCCGTTGGCACCTGATCACCAACTAAGCGGTCAGACATTAGAGGTGGAGAATGTTCGATACCAGGAACTGGCTGTTTTGTCCATGTCTGTGTATAGCCATTCGGTTGGTTTTCGAGGAGGAGAAGAGCAGATTGCATATCTGGACTCGATTGTGAAACCGGTGGATACACTTCAGCACGTTGACCAGTTCCTTTGGCTATGAGGTTTACGTGCTGATCAGCCATCTCGGCCACTGGATGATAACGAAAAGTGTTTTTGGAAAATTCTTCCACAGGTTTGTGTTCTCAAATGCCAGGTGTCTTGGTGTATGGTAATTTCTGTCAACAAAAGTTGATATATGAGAATTGTTTCAAGAATAAATAATAACTGAATATATTAGAATGTCCGAACTTGTTCACAGTTGGGTTCTCATTTGGATGAAATGATTTTAAACTAATCCACCAGGGGTTGTACTTGCAATGCAGTAGTTTGAATAGTTTGAATTTTACTCTCTCGAAGGAGATATAAGGACTTTATTTTTGGATATTCGAATGCAAAGTTTTTTCAGAATGACTGAATAAACTTGACTCATACAGAGTGCTCCACCATGAAATTTCTGATCACAGATGTTTTTCAAGTGAAATACCAATTCATAATTTTTGTGTTTTCTTGAATGCACGTGGGATCTTATATCTAGGCTCAGAAAGAGAATGAGCAGCTCCCCTTCTACTCTTTGAGTAGAATATCTTTTATTCCAATAACCCCGTACGAAAATATTTTTCTATCAGAATCAGAAATTTCGATTCTGAAAGGCCACTACGATTATTTCAAAAAATGAATAATTAATATATAGTTATGGTGGCTTAATGATATATGAACAAAATTTTACATAAATATATAATATATTGGTTTTTCTCATGTGTTCAAAGACGCAATATCCTTCTTGAATACAGTTCTGTGACAATTCTTCAGTAAATCCAACATAATTTATCAATAGGATGAATAAAATCTGATTCATTCATTCTGCTTGAGGAAGCTATTGCACAGGGTGGCATTCGAATAACTATCCAAACTTAAAGGGGTAATTTTTAGACGAAAACTTCATATAAACATAGGTAATGCTTCCTTTTCAAAATTCTTTTCGGGATATATCCTAAATATATTAATAATCCTTGAGCCGATTTTGTTGACAGTTGGTAGCCTTATTTGGGTTAGATAAGGGCTAATTTGTTCTTAACTAGATCGAAATCCAGTAGCGTTCCGGAAGACACCTCAACCAATATTTTGACCAGAAAATGTGCGCCACTGATTTTCAAAGTTTTTTCCGCATTGAGCAACTGGAACTAGATGTTTAATACCAAGTTCTTTAACATATCTTGCTTTATATAAAAAAAAATCACTTCATTGTTTGTTCATGGGAAGGCAAGATAAAAATTTTGAACTTCAAAAAACATTCAACAACTAGGGAGCACCTGCTATTTTTCCCATATCAATATTCTATTTTGGTCTCATATTTTGTAATAAAAAGTGATAAAAGCAATAAAAGAGATATTAATTATAAAAAAAGGATCCATTGTTGCCCATGCAATAACGCGTTTTTTTTATTTATAAACAATTAAAATCACACAGAGGTCATCTTTTGAATTTTCAGATTTGGTGTTTTCCTGTCAGTTTGCACTTTTTTGTTATTTATGAGTTTTCATATCAACATTCTGAGAAAAAAAAATCATTATTTCACTTTGTCATTATAAATTTTCATTATGTTGTCCCAGGTGTATGCAATAAAGTGGTTTTGTTCCCAAAACCAAGGCATGATACGAAAACAATTCTGAAAAGTTGTAGTTTCACTTGCTTCATGCGGAAAAAAAATTGAAAAAATCAGTGGCGCACATTCTTTCGGTCAAATATTGGCTAAGCTGTCTTCCGGGACACCAATGGACATAATGATTTCGAGCTAGTTAGGGCGGAATTAGCCCTCAACTAGCACAAATATCACTACCAAAATTCAATAAAATCGGCTGAAGGATCATTCAGATAATTGGGAAATGACAATTTTTTTTCCTGAATGCCATTGATACATAGAATACCTATGATAACTGACAACGAACAAAAATCAACTTGAATACACAACACTTATATAATACTTTTTTCTTGGGATTTGTCTGTCCTGAAAATAAAGAAGTTAGAGCTTCAGCTTATTTGATTCTCTCTTTTTCATTTTCAGGAGATAGAAAACCCAAAACTTGGAATTCGCGACATGTCTACCCCCTCAAAATTATAATTCAAACAATATCTTTGTAAAATTGACTTATAACTTATAGGGGATATTTTGATATGGATAACGAAGTTCTGGAGTTTTGACTTCAAACTTTCATTCAATATCGATCAATACTCACCAGTTAAGGAAAAGATACACACTATATGAATATGCACTAGTAGTTACCACTGCCAAGGTCACTAACACTCGTCGTTTTGTAATCGTAGTTACCTGCCTTCAAAACATTCTCTCATTTCGGGCTCAAATGTGAATAATTTCAATGAGAAACAGCAATCTACGATCGGCAACTGATATTTCTGTTATATTGTTCGAGATGGACCATCAGAAAATGTGAACGTGTGTGTCTGCAGACGGAAGTCTGTGGAAAACAAGATTTTGCCTCGGTCGACGACATTCAGGATTCGATTTGTTGTCAGACCGCGGAAAACACGTTGTGCGAGTTGGCGTCAGAGAATAACATTCGGTTTTGGCGATGATGAGTAGGGATTCCCGTGGAAGTGTTACCGCGTATATTTCCCTCATATATAAAAAGTCCCATAAGAGTAATGCAATTATCAAAAACTTACAGCGGTAATTGCATTGAATCAAGTCACCATAACAACACATTCGAAACCGTATCGCTAGACGTCAGTAAACAACACAAATAAATGTCAGATAGACTTCAAGAATAGAATATTCCAATGAATTACATTCGTGCATAAAAATGGCCAGATAATTGTGCATTCAAGCGTGACCTCTTATACAAATTGCATTCGGTTATTTTCATATTTTGTAAAAGAGCCCTCTTCCTTCGGACTCGGGCAATTTCGCAAAAATATGAAAATAAACTCTTGCAATTTTTAGATATCACGCTTGCTTGCAAAATCATCGGTAGTTTATGTGAACTCGTGCAATTATAAGCGAGAAGAGAGTGGTAGTAATAGAATTAGGTACCGAACATACCTCATTGATATAGTATTGCAAATCTCGTTGGTTGTCCAAAGGTAATGTACTCGCACGTGTATACGAATTGAAAATAGTAGTTTGTACAACAAGATTGGATGTGGCCAATTCGAGTAATACAGGTACTTTTTTTCGATCAGGTAAATACTTCGGAACTCTCTTTCAAATATCATATTGATGATCAATTTTAGATATAGAGTATTTTTTCGATATTCATGAAGCAGTCAAAGCAAAGAAACTATATCAAATAAAATATTCAATTCTTGCCGACAATATCCTCTGGAAATTAGAAAATCAACAGTACCCAAAAAGTTATAATATTTCAATCGTTGAAACAAGTACAAAAAACTTGTGTTTTGGTGAGACTCGAACCACAGACTATGAAGAGGATCGACTCAGAGGGCTAACACTCTAACTAACAGGCCACTTGGACTGTATGATTTCAATTAGTTATTGGTGGAGTGCCGTTAATAGATTCGTCACTAGAATCACTCATGTTTGTGAATTAATATGTTACAGAAAACACTGATCCACTGATAATAACAATGAGATTGCTGACAGATAAACAGTAACGAAGTCTTAGAATTCGTGAAGGAAGTCGTGATTTTGAAGATGAAATGTTATACCTGATGCGACGGGAAAATCGAAATATTACAATTATTGTTTTTAGGATTAATTTTTGTTTCTTTCGAAGACAAATCGCTTGAATCATTGATTTTCGAAAATGTTTTCCTGAAATTTTTTCATAATATGGTAGACAAATCAGAAATGCGACGTTTCTACAGGGTTGTCCGTAGTAACCGAGTATTTCGATGTCTGTGATTGGTGGAATTCATATTCTACCTTGTGTGGGTATGAAATAGAAAACGAATCAGTTGACTGGAACCGCATACTTATCCTTTCAGTAAACTATTAGGAAATGAGCATATTTATGGGTGGGAGTACAAAAAAGAATTTGACATGTATCTACAGGCAGAATCACATAATGAAGGGCAAAACTTTATGTCTACTGAGATTATAATAAAATTTGCATATCTCTGTGACATATTTAATAACAAACCTGATGATCTTAATAATTCTTTGGAGGAAAAGAATACTCATAACATGCAATTTTCAGATAAAATTACTGGGTTTCAGAACTCGCTTTCATGGAAGAGAGAATTGGAAGATGGAATACTCGACCCGTTTCAAAAAATGATGCTCACACAGCACTTGCTAGCATTAATTGAAAATTGAATACTAAAGAATATTTCCTCGATAATCCGGAGCCATATGACTGGATTAGAAACCATTTCCATTCGCCAATTTGCTAAAACTTCGAAGGGATCGCCATCTATATATTTTTTTTGAACTAACCGGACGGTGAACAACAAATATTCTTTGTATGGAGCCTTATGAGTGTTGGATTTAAAATTATTATTTTGGAAATATTTATAACTTAATACAGTTCAGAAGTGCGAAGAGTGAAATAATTATGAAGTGTTGTTATGGTTTACAATCCAAAATGCAGCGAATTCATTGAAGTATTCCTACAAAATCGAGAAAAATGTGCTCGGTGTCACTGTGCTCATATAATACTAGTACTATTTCACTACATAAATTCCCCATTAACGACAAAAAGCTTATTTGTCTCAGGAAGAAATATATATTGAAAATTAGTAAACCAATAACTAAAAATATGTTTGTAAGTAGCCTCCACTTTCTAGAGCGTCTGAAAATAAAGTTTAGTGGACGTACAGTTCCCACTTTGAAGCCATTTTCAAGACTATAATATAATATTTATTAATATATAGTTAAAGCAAAGTATGATTACAATTATGTAAATAAATCATAGCTTTCTAGTCTGTTTTTTATCCTTTCACACTATCCCCCAATAAGTCAGTAGCATAACTGCCAATTGTATCTTCTTGGTTAGACACATTTTTTTAAAAGCATGATTCATTCTTGTTTGGTGAGATTTGAACCTTTGGTGTGAGATCATTTACTCTAACACTTGATATTATCAATTTTCTTCTGGAAATGATAACCTTGTTGAAGAATTGAATAGTTAGTCGAGTGAAATCAGTTCAGCGTTAAGGTTGTTGATCTCCACGTTAGAAGTGGAGTAACCAACCTATTTCTTCAGCTTTTCATACTCAGTACCGAATTATACAATGCAAAAGTACAGAAAATGTTTTGTAGCAAAACAAAAATCAGGTTTTTCTCATGATTTATTCGAATAGTAAAAATAAAACATTTGTTGAAACACTATTCGGTGACATGTTTTGATAAATCTGATATATTGATCCTTTATTTATCACAAGAAGATAATTATATGCAAAAATTTCTTGAAAATCAACTACTTCTATATATATTTACGAAATGACATTACCTACTTAATAACAAAATGATATAAGGGTTGCAATATGTTTGCAGAGCCCAGATAAACCCGCTTTGCAGGAACATTAGCATTTCCATCCCTCATCAGCCAGCAATATATTGATTTCATGTGGATGCTCTACTAAAGCTAATGTTCGCAAACATAAGCTTCTTATTTTTATGGTTACTTTCTTCCACTCCACATGCAATGATATGTCCTGCTTTGAACACAGCTTCACCCTCTTTCAACGTTCTAGTTCTGCTTTCCACGTGATCCAAAATATTACGTAGCTCCAATTCTATAAGACATTTTGATATGGAATGTAGGTTGGTGGAGTAGTTCAAGTTATAACACTCACGAGTAAAATAAGGCTGTAATACTAGCCAAACATGTAACTACCTCAGCACACAAAGCAACTTAAGACGTTCAAACAGTTATTTCCACTCAACAAGGCCTCAAGAATGCAAAACATGAACTAATAGTACCTTTACTTATTACTTCAAATGGCCAAAATTTGTTGTTCACCGTAAAGTGAAGCCATCTTGGATTTAGCAACGCCATCTATTGGTTGACGATTTTCGCCTATACCATCGACACTTTCAACAGAAGAAGAAGAAGAAGAAGAAGAAGAACAACAACAACAACAAACGATACAATTGTCCTTTATTCCATCCTAATAAAGCTTCAATACGACAAGGACAAACTGTTGGAATTTTGGAGCTCAGTGTTTTATGAATATCGCGCAACCAGAACTGCTACTTTGCACTTGTGCGAAAGAGGCTTTTTTGCAGTTACAGTGATGAATAACAATTACAAACCAAAAATAGACGTATAGAAAGGAATGAGAGTGGAAATGGAAGCGGCTGCCATTGATTTAGAATACACGTGTATTCTGAATGAGTCATCAGCTACAGCTCTCAATTACGTTATAAACGGTTTAAATAATAGTGGGGGTAGGAAAATAATTCAATGCAACGAGTGCAAAAATTTTATGTTTATCGCACACGACGTGAAATTGTCAGTCTTGGCCGCGAGACCGACTTTGATTAGAAGTCTGTGCAATAATTACATTCCGCACGAGCTTCATACAAGTTCCAAAAGGACATTTCTTTACCTATGTCGCACAAGTGAAGATAATGACCTAAACAAATACAGTTGGATTTTTTGGGTTTCCAGGTAATAGTACAGCCATACATGCATTTTGATATCATTGATTTAATATTTATATCTACACCCGTACTCTAATAATACACTTATATGCCCACAACCCGTTTTATAATGAAATCCATCACGATACAGATTTTCATTACGATACAGATTTTCAACCAATAGAAACCCATTATTTTTCAATCAAGCATGATCTGCAAGCTTTGCATTTTGACGTTTTTCAAGTCAAAATCAGTCGGTATTGAATGTTTGAAGAATTTAGTCAATTTTCGATAATCGAATGAAAATGTCTTATAGCAGTGATATAGAAGAATTACCAGCGACTCCTCCACAGATGTCTTAGACAAGAAAAAAATACAATCGAAAGGATTATATTTTTCATTTGAAAAATGCAACACATATGTTTTATTTTCGACCGAGCCAAATGAGATCTCATGGCCGATTGGTCAATGGCGCCGGCAGGGATTAGGAACGTCCGGAATCAATTCCTGACCTCGGCAGTTTTTTTTTCATTTTTCATTGTTGTATTTTCCGTGGTTATACCATTAATTATAATTTCGTAGAATTTTACAAAGAAATACGATTGATTACCTACTATTGTTGTGTTCAATATAAATACCTAATAATATAATATTTTTAGTTCTTCGTTATTTATTGGGTGTAGATAAAATAGCGTATGCAACTCTCGTGTAATGGTTATTAATACACTCGCACAAACCATACGAAACTCACATTCGGCTCGTTTCCTATCCCGGTTTATGCTTATGTATTAATAACCATCATCACACGATCGTTGCATAATATACTATTTTGGTCTCTGTTAATTCAAAGTTGTGTACAGGTCATAGGTACCTGAAACACCCACTAAAATAAAATAAGACTGAAAAATGAGCTCACTTTTATTTTATTCCAATCTGTGTATAAACGATCCCATTGAATAACTTATGTTCAACTTTCTTGTCTTATTCCTTATTTTATCTTATTTGCTGTATAAACTCAGGGTGAATGTAACGAAGTTAATAAACTTATAAACCTATTTACTCACTGTAAATATTATATTCTCATTTCATTAACCCTTCTAGATCATCAAGATTCCATTTGAATGTCAGAAAGTTGCCCTAGTGCAATCTATGAATATATAATTTTACTGCTGTAAACTTTCAAATTTTCACAGGAAACTCACCTTCGATGAATAAAGTAGTTTCCACACGTGGAGGTGATAAATTGGTAGCAAAATATCGATTTAGATTCGCAATTCTGTTTACCGAACGTTGTAGAAAGATCCTTGAATACCAATCTCTGGATTTCGATTTGCAGAAAATGCCCAATTTGTTGATTTATAAGAGAGTGATACTGGAAAGATGTTCGTCTAACACGAATATTTCGAGAAAAATTGAGAAGATATCGAATGTCTGTTTACATCGTCGCTACGGATAGATGAGAAATATATTCGTTATCTTTCGCTTTGAGATTTGAAACCTGAGTAACTATAATCTTATATTTCGAAAAAAATCAACGAGCCAATTTTGAACATACACGATAAATCTCCACCCTAGGGCCCAAAACGACACATTACAGGCAGACCACGGATAAAAAGGTATACAGGGAATGTCACAAGTCAACGTGTTATTCTTTCAATAACAAAAAACTTCTTTCTATACTAAGTGAAATTTCGAATATGGTGAAATGATGATCGTATTGAAGATACTGGCACTTTTATAGGATTTCTGAATTCCCATATAATTGAGCACTACAATTTTCAATTCCATTATTCGAAGATTTTTATTTTAGTAAGATAAAGTTGGATACCCCTGCAGCTGATTCCGAAAAAATGAATATGTCAATAACAATTTTTGAGAATTTTCAAATTTTTATTTCATGCTTGCCTATTCGAACCTACATTATGGAAAGAAATTTAGCATACCAACTTGTTTTAAAAAGTTGACGACTAGATTTTGCCTAATCAAAATCATATCGGTACCTTAGAAAAAAAAGTTTCAAAATGGTTTTCCCTGTTAGCCATCTGACGAACCATCAGAATCCGAAACTTGGCCGAGATATTAACGAGGCCTTAACTTTTAAAGTGTGAATTTCAGCACGGTGGCTCGGCGGGGAAATGAACCTCGGTCTTTCGCTTGAGATGCCGACGTGCTTACTACTATAACAGGACAAGAATAGTGGTTCACGAAATGATAACCATTTCGAGTAAATTCGACAAAGTGATAGGTTTTTACTTGAAAGTGAATAAAACTCAAAAATCACATAGTACCAGTCAAATTGTCTACCATTACATGAAATTCAAGGTGTGGCGCTATTCATACGTACCTCGTGGACCAAGGCCGTACCCAGAAAAAGTTTTCGGGGGGGGGGGGGGGTTGTGACACCAGGCCCAAAAGATTGTTAAAATTAATTATCAAATATCCCAATTTCACGCCATTTCAAGCTTCATTAACAAAAGATAGGATGACACTAAATAATGAATATATAAATAATAACAACAAAATCATTCTCCCTGTTAATTTGGTGTCTAGGAAAATGAATAGATTGGCAATGCATATAGACAAAATGGTTAAGGCTTTCGCGGCCAAAGTAAGTGCAGGCTGGGGCAAACCGACAAATCGGCAGTGGCGGAACACGCACTGAGTGAGGGTAACCACATGATTCTGTTTGAAAATGCTAAACTGATTGCCCCCAATCAGGGTTACCATAGCCGACTGGTACGAGAGGCGATAGAGATCCAAAAGCATACGGAATATTCAAACAGAAAAAAAGAAGCGTTGAGTCTAAACAGAATTTGGAATCCCATTCTGAGGAAATCAAGAATAACCAATGAAATCACGGCAGGTAGTGCGGCAACTAATAATGATAATCATTCCCCGAACCCGACAGAAGTAATTAATACTCCAGACTACCTGCATCTATATAAATACGCCCTAAGAAATCGAAAATTTTAGTCATCGTAAATGAGTAAGCCTCTGAAGAAGCTGGCCACTCGCGCTAGCGAAACATTAGAAAGAAATTCCAAAGAACGACGGCCTTCAAGGCCGAAGAAAAGTAGTTATACTAATGCAAATAATAGACTCAACACTGTTTAGTACAATACAGTATGAAATTATGTCTGTAGACAATAACAGTTACATTACAAAACAAAATCCATTCTTCTGTTCTTTTTTCTTGCGAATTCATCAATCACTTTGTCTGTTGGAATTTTATGGTTTCTGCCATGTCTTGTCCACACGGATTTCTCAAGTACGTCTTCAATCGCTTGAGAGTGGAGAAGGTCCTCTCAGCAGTTGCAGTGGTCACTGGTAAAGAAAGAAGCAAATATCTTCAGGAGGGTGAATATGTTAGGAAAAAGTTCCCTATTACATTGGCTTGATGCCTCAATGGCACAAGGAGGCTTGTCGAGTTCCATTTGTTTTTCCCAAAACAATTTCCACAGTGAGTACTCACTATGTACTAGTTCTAGATCAATCATCTTTTCATGAAGTTTCAAAGATTCAACGTCTATTTTCTCGTTCGTTGATCGTTCGTTTAGTTTCGGAGTAAGCCCCCTGTACTGTACTGCCAACATTATAAAAACGAATTTTTTTTCGAAAGTAGTCAGACTCAGTGATTTGCGAAAGCGAATGGCGGTCTTTTTTTCGTGCTGCTATCTATCGTGATAGCGCCTAACTATATGCTTTACGGCAACTTACGTAGTGAAACGCTTCGGTCTACGCCGTTAGAGGCGGATCACGTTCATCCACGAATTCCACGTATGTGAATGGGTTAGTAAAATTATAATAAATTTGACAAATTATTTACGTACATGTTTGACTAGAAATTGGTTTGAACCCTTCCTTATTTACCTATAAAGAAGAAAAAGAAAATTATAACTTGAGTAATGCGTTTGAAAAATCTTTTTTTTTGTAAAATTTCGGGGGGGGATGTTTCAACCCCTCTGACCCCCCCTGGGTACGGCCTTGTCGTGGGCCCAATGAGTTGTCTTAATTCGTTGAAAATATTCTTTAAATTTCTTTAATGATGGCTTTTTGCCACATTATCAATATAGTATTAGGGTAACAGCAAACAAAATACCTAAAGAGCAATCGTATTCTTTTCTCATAATTGGTGAAGTTCAATTGCGCTAGAAAAATATGGACCGAACCATAATATTCTCCGACAAATGATGTTAAGTCATTGCCCATCTAATTTCATTTTGTTTAAGTTTATTTATTTTTTGTACTAGTTGTTATGAAGAATTCCCTATAATTTAATTCAAATCATTATTTATCGCGTATAAACTGTGATTTCCCTCTCTGGTACCTGGTAATACCGAAAAAGGAACAGTCTCTGCCCACGTCTCAAACCTACAAGTTCGCTATCTATTCGCTGTTTTTTTTCGGATTCATATAGACTTTTTACCGTTCCGTCGGCACCCGCAAAAACTGGCCAGTTACGTGCTACATCTGTGACAACCAATCAAGATTTGGATTATGAATGCAAAGATCCAGATTAAAAGGTAGGAAATCACAGGCGAATCATTCTCAACCTTTTTTTCTCGAAACACAAAGTAATAATTTCCTTAGATTATACAGTCCACTCTCATACCAACTGAACATTAATTGGACCTTCTTCGCCGATTTGAATTGGTTTTAAATTATTACGTTGTGTGTAAAGGGAATTCTCAAAATTGCAAATAAATCATATTATTTATTTGGTTCTCGTTCTCGCGCTTCGAACTGTGGCTGGCTTGCTTTTTTATTGAACACGTTTTTTACCTCAGCACACTATCAGCTGTTTCCCGGCAATCGTACTCATTTCGTTCCACAGAAATAAATTGTTTATTTATTTCCGTGGAGTTACTCGCACCTCATCGGGGAAAATATACTTTTCAGATGTTTCTATCGTTCTCTTCTTTCGCTTGACACAGTGTTAACTGACACGACAGAAAATTGCTCTCGCTTATTTCAGTTTTTTTCTCATTAGTTAATACTTCCATTGTTGCTCTTAAAAAACAAAATGACTAGTGTTGCAAATAAACTCAAACAAATCTCAACTCTTCGACAAACAACGATTGATCGAGTAGATGATTTGCACGTTATTGCAAATTCAGCCAAAATTGATAAAAATATGGTTTTTCATTTCAAAGCTCGCTACTCACAATTAGATGCCATTTTTAATGAATTTGAAAAACAGCATATTGCTCTTTTATCCCTTCTTTCAACGACCACAGTCGATGAAGACGAAAATATAGATGCTCAGCGTAAAATACGTTCGGAATTTGATGAAAAGTTTTTTGCCATAAAAGCTGCATACTTGGAACTTTTTGATGACGACACAGCTCCTCTGAATGGTAATTCACATATTAAATCAAGCCGTGTCAAACTTCCTAAAATTGAATTATTCAAATTTGATGGATCTCCGAAAGATTGGAAAACGTTTGTTGATACGTTTCAGTCAGTGGTTTACAATAATGCTGAATTGAGCAACATTGAGAAGTTCAACTATTTAATAACAGCCCTAAGTGGTCCGCCGTTAACACTAGTGAGAAGCACTCCTCTTACCGATGCTAACTATATCATTGCATATAACGCGTTGAAAGCAAGGTTTGAGAATAAGAGAGCGATAGCAACAGCTCATTATCGAGAATTAGAAAAGGCTCCAAAAATCCCGGAACAGAAAACTTCTTCTCATGATTTAGGCATATTGATAGAGATATTTGAGGAAAATTTGGCTGCATTGAAAAATATGGCATTTCCCACAGATCAATGGGACTTCCTCACTTTGAACATGCTTTTGTCGAAATTGAATTCCGATTTAGTTTCTCGTTTTGAAATCGAAATTGGATCAAATGATATTTCCAAATTCGATACTTTAAAGGAATTTCTCCGGAGGCAATGTGATGCCCTTGATCGTGCATTAGATATTAGTGCACAAGGTAAATTCGATAAAGGCAAGTTCAAATATTCACCTCAAAAATGTCAATCTTCTGCTCATCCTAGAAAAAGTATATCATTTTTAGCTCAGACAAAAACTCCCAACTCATGTCCACTACAGTCTCGCCTCTCAAATCATCTGCAAAACAAGAGAAACAGTATGAATTCATAAACACATATTTCGAGGAAATTCTGCGAGGTTCGCACATAGCGGGGATAACTCTCAATTCCCTTAATGAAATCACTTCCCAGAATTTCCTGCATCTATTCCTCTGTTTTGGTGACCTGAAAACAAGTTATGTCGTATAGTGTCTGGAAACTTCAGTTGTTTACCAGTAGTGGATGAATCCGCGTAGTCTAGACCGGGTGACAAGTTGGATTTAATTGTAATTAGGAGTCGGGAGTTGTTGTCAGTGAGTGCATCGATTAGTAGTGTAACGATATCCGTAGCGCAAGACGATTTAATTACTGTGAAAACTGTTTCACATACCACGTTGTCTACTGTTTACATTATTATCACGTGATAACATGTCCGTAAGCTCAACCAGATTGTGTAGGTCATGCAATCGCTTCCTCTGTTTCCGACTCAGTGATCCGAAAAGTTTAATGACTAGTTATCCAAAAGGTAAACACAGAAACAAATTTCACTCAAACTGCACTGAGAAAAATAAAATATCTTGAGACCCTGGCTTACCTGTTACACAATGGTCAGAATACAATCTGGAATAAAGAGCATATATTTCAAGAGGTCTGTCTCGGGGTTTCCACCTTGGCCTACCATTGTTAAATGATTCAGAATAGCGTTTACAGCAAAGAGTACCCCAACTAACAAGAGACAAATGCTTTGTCAAAACCTTTGATGTAGGTTGTACAAGATATTGACAGGAAGTACGTCACAGCCTCAACAGATATACTAATTGATAGACTGAGGGCCAGTTGCACCGCTTTCCTTAAGTTGTGCTTTATCTAAGCCAGGCTTAGATAAAGCAAACTGGCTGTTGATATGGATTTGCCAATCAGCTTCCTTGTTCCTTAACGATTGAGCCAAGCTTAGTTGAAGTTGAATCTCTGCTGAGTTGAAGCGGTGCAACTGGCCCTGAGAAATATATATCCAGAGATGGTATAGTAAGAAGTGTTTTTAAACATATACTTCAAAAGAATATTTTTACAGAATTAATAAATTAACGTTAAATATTTTATCTGTAGGGAATATACAAAGAGTGTAAACATCACACCGATCTTTAAATATTCTACCTTTGTGAAAGTTATTTTTGTATCGAGACTATATTCAATATCATGGAGAAAAATTTACTCAGAGTTACTCAGAATAATTTCTGAAAGAGATAAAAGTGAGTTTCAATAGAGATTATATCCTACTAGACCGGGCGGCAGTGACAGATTTTTTTGGACCAATTTTATAAAGTCTGGCTTTCAAATAGGAAATACTTGAATCTGAAACAAATCATAATCTTGCAAAAAAATACGCAGTAGTGATCCAAATTTGTATAAAACTGCACTATACTAAGAAAAATATCATTGAAGATTAACATCCGTTTTCGTTATAATACTCAATATATTTTTGATGGACTGAATTGTAGACAAAATTTCACTATTGAATTTTGAAGGTGTGATTTTTATTCAAATTCACTAATATTCCACCAAAACTTTCACTTTGATACAATATATATTTTTTCATTCACATGATTCAAGTCTCTAAATAATAAAACGGAGTGAATGGATTCAGACGCAAATATTCTTTTGAAGTTATGAATTCATTGTTATGACCAGTTTTCCTGAAACCACATCAGAGGTTCTGACAGATAATAATCTGTCAATGGCGTATTGGCAGATTGAAATCTGTCATCTGTCAATGTAGATATTTTTTATTTTTACGGGGCCCTAATCGCCGTCGTACATTAGGTATGAGTAATAAAGTCGCTTATTATTTAAAAGGTGATTGTCGACCAACACTAAAGAATGAAGCTGAACTGCATCAAAAGTCGGCCGGTGGTCTAGCGGTCGGTCTACGACGTTGTATATCCGATGAGGCTACTTCATTGCTGGTTTGAACCGCGGTCAGGGCAAATTTGTTGTGGTTGGCTCGTTGCGACAGGCAATGATTGGTTCCCTAGGTAACAATTCTGGTAGGTGGAATATCTTGATCTTATACATCGACAAACCTGGTAGTACTGTGGGTTTTTCTGAGTTTACAGTTGAAATGGCAAATGCTCTACCGTAAAAACCAGGTCAACTACATTATTTTGGCATGTACCTATTATATATACAATTTTTATTTCAAGAATTTTGGCTCAGATGATTCCTGGTAGCATTGTTTCTAGAGATACATAGTAAGTCAACGATATGGAGATATCATTTGACGGGATGGATACTACAGGCAGATGTCACTAGCGATTTCCTTTCCAAGTCATTTCTTTCATTTTCCTAATGGACGTCGAAGCTTCTATCACACATCTTCTTGATTAGTTATGAATAATTATTAAAGATGACAAGCAATTCAGAAACAGTACTGTAATAATATTATAACTACTTTTCTTCGGGTTTGAAGGCCGTCGTTCTTTGGAATTCCTTCCTAACGTTTCAGAGGCTTACTCATTTCCGATGACTAAACGTTTCGATTTCGTGAGGGGTATTTATATTGATGCAGGTAATCTGGGGTGTTAATTACTTCTGTCGGTTTCGGGGAATAATCATCATTATTGGATGCCGCACTACCCTTGGGATATATGGCACATATCCATTTGCAACTACCTGAGAGTCCTCCCTGTTTCGAACCGTGGAACTCTTCAGTTTCATGGCCCTGTTGATCTCAGATACACTGTATCTATTTGACCTCAAGGTCAGTTGGAGATGTTCCAGTTCTTGCTCTAGGTGCTCTGGTTCACATATTCTTCGTGCACGTTCCGTTAGGGTAGATACCTATGACTCCTCTGTTTCTGAGGAAATCAAAAATAACTAATGAAATCACGGCAGGTAGTGCGGCAACTAATAATGATGATTATTCCCCGAACCCGACAAAAGTAATTAACACTCCAGACTACCTGTATTAATATAAATACGCCTTACGAAATCGAAACGTTTAGTCATCGGAAACGAGTAAGCCTCTGAAGAAGCTGGCCACTCGCGCTGGCGAAACGTTAGGAAGAAATTCCAAAGAACGACGGCCTTCAAACCCGAAGAAAAGTAGTTATACTAAAAACCTCGGCCGCGAAAGCCTTAACCATTTTGTCAGTACTGTAATATTTTGTCAATGTCGTAGAGCATCATGTTTTGTAGATCATCTCAGTGCCTGAACTTTCAGTTTCTTCATAAACTTCTATCGTTAATTCTATTTCGAAGTTTCACTACCTTTCTTTCGACATTTCAGTCGAACTGACAGAACTCTACATCTATGTTTCACTTAGGAGACGGAAACTTCTTCGTACATCGTCAAGTGAAAAAAATATTGACATAATACGGCAGAAGGCGCAACAAAACGCTTCAAATCCTCTCTACACAGGCATTGATTCACTTTATCTCTATAAACAATGCTGGTAGTATAATCAATTCACGGTAAATGCCAGAAATCAATCAGGAATCGGCAACTCTGCAATACATTCTTGAGACAGGAAGTATAGATTGACATTAACAGAAATAGTAATTTTTTGCGCATGCGCCCGAAAAATTTATATACAGAAAAATGCTCTGTTTCGTCTCTTGTTAGTTGGGGTACTCTTTGGTTAACAGAAACTTGCCCTTTTATTACGGGTAGAATAATAATTTTCTCTTTGATTTTACATGTACTTTAATGTTCTTCATTCTTATATCAGGGTAATTGGATTCCATTCAAAATAAGGCAGTTCGTCTAGTCGAGGAAACTCTGCATATCAATCCATCACACTTTTGAAACATCGGAAAAATGTTTTTGATGTATTCGTCTCATTGTGATTTTATTATCATCAGTTTCGAGCCATTTTCCGTGTGTTTAAAAATAGTATATTACGTAACGAAGGGAATAAGTGCCAAATATGCCTAAGAGAAAAATTTTGAGCGCGAGGCGTTAGCTGAGTGCGGTAATTTGGTTTGAAGAGGTTTGACTGAAAGATTTTCGCGATGGATGGGATAGTAATGGTTTTTATGAATTGGAAAGTCTTGTTTGTTGAGGCAGTCAGGACGTTCTTCAATTTTTATTTCTTCACGAATTGTCCTGGAGTGAAGTGTTTTTGTCGTGGCAATGGTCTTCGTGCTGTTGAAGTCAACTTTGTGTCCGTTTTGATGGTAATATTTGAGAATGGTCGAGGTCATTTCCGAATTACGTACTACAAGTTCGTGTCCATATGACCTGGTCGATACTCGTCTGTTCGTCTGTCCAATGTATGTTCTCGGACAGTCATGGCAAGGAATTTTATATACTTCTAGTGGTATCTAGTAGGTATCTGTTATTGAGCGTGAATTTTTGGTAGAGAGTGTGAGTAAAAAACATATCAATATAGGATCGTTCAACAGATCGAGTGGATTTTTCGATCGAATAATTTGTCAATATACATAGCACATAAATTATTCAAAATAATCCCTCTACTATTTCATGTTGGTATGTATATGCTCTAATTCAGTTCACTCTATTAAAATATTTGAATCAGATGCGTTGCTGTTGTGTTTCGTACTAGACAAGGCGGCAGTGGCAGATTTTTTTGAGCTAATTAGTAGTAGTATTTGAAGGTAGAACTAATAATAATCTGCAAAGAACTTTACGCAATGCGTGGTACTCCATGTCAATCCTAGATTTTGTGTTTTTTGGAACACACAGTATACTGCCAAATAATAGTATGCCCCATGAAAATTTGTCAATTTCACGATGAAACTGGTTCAAGTCGTAATGGACATACTGAGAAAAGTTGGTTTTCGTTACACTTTTTTTCGCAGAACATTCGAGAGTGTTGTGAATAACTCATTCGAAACAGTATACCCATATGATGTAAATACTTCGAGCGATGTTTATATGTCTAACAAATACATGGCAACCAGTAAAAAGGCTTCCGTTCGAATCTTCATCGAATTTAATAAACGTAAAATCTAGATTCTATATAAAGTGCCTCACAGCGCGTAATTTTTTTTTGCTGGATACGATTTGATTCACCTTTACCAATCTCAAAAGCAGAGTATAAATACATAGGGCCTGTATCTTCGGCGATTTTGATCATGGAATTAGAAATTTTGTTACTGGCTACACGAATATACAATATCTTCCTTATCTAAGCCATAATTATTGTAACCTGAATAATTTCGAGGCCAACAGTTCAATAAGTGGAAACTAACGAGGTGGTGATGAGCATGATGTGCATGATGAGCATGAGGTGATGATGACCTATCAAAGGCAGTCGATACGGTGTGCCACAAAGGTCTACTTCAAAACCTAGAAACCTATGGAATAAGAGGACTAACCTACCAACTATTGCAAAGTTATTTGTCAGATCAGAAACAAGTTGTAGAAATCGAAGGCATAAGAAGCTGTTCAAGGGTGGTAACCTATGGAGTCCCCCAGGGAACCGTACTTGGACCTCTATTATACGAGGAGAAAATCTGGGCCGTTGTGAAGGATAAAGCTGAACAAGGTTTAAAGTGGGTACGTGATTGGTTTAAGTTCAATAAATTAACAATGACTAGTGAAAAGACACACTACTTACCCTTCACATCATATTAAAATCATCTACCAAATCTTCGACCTCTCATGGTGGATAATAGGTAAAACATTTATTTTAGAAAAAGACCGATCGAAGTTCTTAGGTATAATCATTGATGGACACCTGAAATGGGACCTTCACCTACAATATATTTCCTATGACTCACTTTGATGATTTGGCCTTTTTTGGGAAAGACACGGTTATTGATCGCAAGAGTAGTCACCAAAACACAATCCAAACTACACTTGTTAATTGAATATTATGAAATCATTTGCAGTAACATTGAATATGTTGCCAACAGAGTACTAAAGAACAACTGGCGAGTAAGATAAACGTACCTATTGATACATTCAAATCATTGCATTGGTGAAACTGCGTTTATTTCATGACGCCATCGATGGAACCAACACCTCGAATTCAGTCTATGATCAAGAAAACTCAATAAAAAAATCCAGTTCGACTCTGTTCAATTGGTGTCGTCGATGCAGTTGTAGAAAATTGAATAACTTGGCGAATCTACAAAGGTGACGAGGTGGCATCACGACGTATAAATCCGTCGCAACTTTCTACGGGAACAGAATACAAACGTGCCAATTCCACACTTGGATTCCTTCACTTATTATACGTTCCGGGAAGAGTTGAAGGCAGTCGATCGTGAAGGAGCAAATGTCGTCAGTTTGTCCGTAACGATCAGAAAGTATTATAACTAGTTTTAGATTTCTTGAAGTAGGAGTCGGAATATATTTATTTGAATGTGGTGTACGCGTGAAATTATACAGAGTGGAACGAAAAGTATGCACCTAGCTTTTCCATTTTGTTTGTAATCTGAAGGAAAAATTCTCGGACACTTAGAGTCTGATTCTGAGGGGGACATAATTTGGATATATTTTCCAACAAGCATTCAACACTCCAGCGAGAAGGTCTCACAACCCCAACATTTTTAATGGAAAGTAGGGTCGAGTGATACATGCTATAAATAGACACAAAATTAATTTTCTAATGATACCCTATTTATTGAGAACTACGAATAAACGAATCAATGCGGAAAAGAAGTTGAGAACATTAACCCAATAATTTTGGTATTGATGAAGAATACAAATTACTATCAGGAATCAAACATTCACAATTGGTGGAAGATTCCCATGTTTGTTACTTGTAACGGTGCAATGTTGAATTGGCTTATTGAAACGTTACTTCAATTAGAGTTGAAAATGTGATCCATCAACTTCCATACAATACTATAGATTTTGTTTCAATTCATTTAAAAAATTTTTTCTGAGGTGGAATCATAGGAATCATTTCATCGGGGGTTATATCCCTAGTGCACCAAATCTAATCGGTTGAAATGTGTGCTGCACTTGCTTGAAAGCAAAATTTTGAATATCACGGAAATGCACGCATTTTGTTCTATTGAGCTTGGTGGAGGAGGGATATATGTTGAGATTATTTCCAGAAAACATGTGAACTCTGGAAACATCAATATCGAACACAGGAACAGTATAGTACCCGAGATAGTACCTGAAAAGTGAGCCAAATGCCCGGTTTATTCAGATCAGTTCAATCAGTTGAAAGGTCTAGTGCATTCAATCAAAGGTAATACCACGAGTCCTTCAAATTTAATCGATAAATTTTCATTTTCCACAAAAACTATTTTATTTGGCAAAAGTATGAAAACAAACCGATTGATAAAATCACGAGTCCGTAGGGCGATGCTTTTGCCCCGAAATAAAAAAGGTCAAGTGTTTGGAAAATGAAAATTTATCTTATTAAATTTGAAGAACGAGTTGTATTTGAAGAGATTATTCTTTGAACAAATAGAAGGAAGAACAATTTAATGATTGAAAATTGAATTTTACAAATTTGAAATGTCAAACAACGATGTATGCCTTCTATGATCCAGAGATATGATGCTTACGCAGTGCATATGATAATGCTTGCTGACGATACCAAGAGATGGCATCACACCTCTCATTGTACAACCATTGTCTAAGGATTTAGACAATGGTACAAGGTTGATAATTGAAAATTTTCTATGAAATGAAAATCGCGCCAGAAAGAACAAAAAATCATTCGTTATGTCGTTGTATCAAAATCTTCATACAACGGTTTCTTCTCATACCACAAAAAATGAATTGTATTTAATAAAAACCAATTGTACGCAATCTCCACTTGAGTTCAGGAAACTTTAAATATTTGAATCGGTCGTTCGCTATATCTATCAAAAAGTTGAGGTTATGAGCTATTTACGTGTTTGAGTGTTCATTGAAATGTGTTGTTCATGTTATTATTATGCTGAAAAAGTGAAAAGTGAATGACTATTAATAATAAGGTTACTCTTCATTCATGATAATTTATATAAATATGAGCCAGTTTAATAGAATCGACGCGGTAAACCTTATAGTTTTGACAATTCAAAGGTAAACAACGTTTTATCAAGGAACAGGTAGTTTTATCAGTATAATACAGAATGATTAGCCAAAATAATCATAGAATAACCCGCTACTATTGGTTGAAATGCCAAAATCGTCACATTTTGACAAGTGAAAAAAATAATCGCTGTAAAACTCTGTAAGAGCAGTATAGCCTTCAACTTTTTCATCGTTCATTCTAATTGCGTGAGATAATCGGGGTGAATGTCCTCTTACAAGTGACCAGTAAGCCTAGGAAAACTATTTTTTTCGAAAATGAACATTGAAATCTTTCTTTCGTTATAATGAAGTGAATGAGAAACGCTTGTAATTATTATTATTATCTGATTCTTGCCTCTTCTACACCCTCAATGCCCATGTTTACCAGCAATGTCATTCGGCAGTCGGTCATTGGTCAGTCATACCAAATACCAACTATTGGTGTGTCTTGTCCAGTAATTCATTGGTTTATTGCTGGAAGTCATACAACGATAGTTTGGAGGTCATGAAATTTTGTAGTGGTGGGGACGACAGTTTCAGCGTCAACTGACGCTTCCTGTTCGTACGTGAATATTCTTTGCTCGACCCCACTTTCCATTCAAAATTTTAGGGTTGTGATATCTCCTTGCAAGCGGTTTGGGGGCAGAGGTTGAAAAATATTGATGTGTCTACTTCTAAAGCAAATTTTTCGTATCCCGAGCCTTTTCACTTCAAATTTCAAATGAAGAAGGAAAGCTAGGTGCATAGTGTTCGTTGGACCACTCTGTATATACTTTGTGTACCGCAACCAGTTTCATCGAAATTATCAGTGACATATTGAAATTGAATAAGAAATTTATTGCAATCAGTTCAGTCATGTTGGAAATCTGTAGTTTCACTGCACTTAAATTGATCATAGTAAACGTTCATCTCGCTTCTGAATCAGGAGATATGTTGGAAGCCGCTCGTTCGATTTGATTTATTGAATTTTTTGGTGTTTCAACTCCAACTGATATTCAGCTCGCAATTAGATATAAAAGTTTTTCAATATCTGGAATACTTCAGGGAGATCTCCTCTCAATCTTTTTATTGTGATCGATAGTTGAGTACATTCTCCGTACTGGGAAGGCGAAAGCTTAAACTTCGTTTCACTTGAACAGTTTTTTATTTCTGAGGGTTATTGTTTGTGAGGGTATTCCAAAGAATCGATTTGAACCCATTTTTTCAGTTGTATTGGAAATAGTGTGTTATCAATACTTAATTACTTGCTTCCTGAGCAAGGATTTCGAAATCTGAAGTTGATATGGCCAGAGTGCAAATTTCATTTGAGAAAAAATAAATCACACTGTGATTTCTGAAGGTTAGTGGTTACAACAACTGTCATTGCCTATATAAATTCAATTATCGAGATATCAATTGAATATTCGATGTATAAAATTATTATTGAATTCACAAATTCAATGCTAGGCAGATAATGGGTTCGTTCAGCCGTGCTCAACAGTTGAGTGATGTGTCAACTTGTTCGGCTGAACGGACCGCTGCACCATTGATCACTCTCAACCGTTGAGCAGCAGCTCAACACGTTTAGTGATTTTCTCAACGGTTGTGCACCGCTGAACGAAGCCATTCATTCGGCCGAACTTGCGAACACCAAACACAATAATTAAAATATATTATGTTTCTGATGGTATGGGAATTTGAATTCTTGGAAGCAGGTGGTGTATATCGTGGGGAGAACGCCATCTATTGAGTTATAAGAGAAGTTGCTACCTAATAGGACGTCTTTCCATTAGAAAAAACCGTTTTTAATTATTGCAGCATCTTTTCGAGGTAGATTGGAAATCTCCCCCATTACACTTGTATATATTTCAATATCATTTCCTAATATTCTCAGAGAATGTTAGGTTGACAAACATTTACCACAAAATAATCACTTAAAAACATTATTCAAATATCAATGTCAATCCAAGATCTGGGGAGTTAATACAAATTGTATCCATAATAAAGACACTCTCTTTCTGGTATTATATGCACATTCATATTTGAAGAGACATAGAATTTTTTTCTCAGATTTTTTTTTTCAGATTTTAGTAGTAATTTATTCACAACAATATAACGAAACAGATAGTGAATAAAATAATACCACGGAAGCAGTACTGCTTGTGTGTGGATATCAACATATGTCTCTACATATATAAGGCTAATACAGAATAATACAGGAATATAACAATATAAACATTCATACAAATATTAAAGATCATAATATATATATATATATATATATATATATATATATATATATATATATATATATATATATAAAAGTATACTAGATCAACTTACAAGTAAAACATATAAGTCATATGATAATAAAAAAAAAAACTAATATCAATTAAAACTGTATATATAAAATTGGGTTGATAACGAATATAAGAAACTTTATGGGTACCATCATGCTCAAATAGATGTTTACAGTGTGAATAGAGTAGTTAGTACTCATTGAAAATGTGATTTTTTTATAATGAAATTTTGTGGTGAACAACTGACATAGCGGTTAATAAAATTGATGTTTTTCTGTATGTTTTCTTTTCAGTTCTCAATTAGTGCACGAGTCTCACATTGATCAGATTGTTTCGTAAAGAGTTTAACTCCTTTCTTGAATCTGAATTTGGAAGTCTCGTTTTTCAAGTCTTTGGGGAGTATATTAAATGCCTTTGGAGCTAGAACTCTGTAACAGTTTTGACCAATTGATTTGGATGCGAAGGGTATTGTGAAGTTATCAATTTGTCTAGTCGTATAAGTATGAGAGGGTTTTATGAGTTCATTTTTATTCAAGAACTGTGTTGTGGTTATACTGATAAAAAATAATTGTCTCAGATCAAACATATCAGACTCTTCATAAAGAGCGTCGCTGGAATACCTATTATTTCTGTTTAGAATCATTCTCAGAAAGCGTTTTTGTGCCACTTCAAGATGTTTGAGATGACTTTTAGAAACTCCTCCCCATCCTATAATTCCGTACGTCAGATGAGATTCTACTAGACTCCTATATAATTTTGAGTTGTTTTGTATCGAATATGCCCGAAAGTTTCTTGAATCTAAACAAAATGCATCGGAGTTTTTTCACCAGATAATCTACATGAGAGTTCCATTTCAGATGTTTATCAATTATAATTCCAAGGTATTTGATTTTATCTGCTGAGAGTATGGTGAAGTTATCATCCAATGTAATTTGACTGAAATGCGGAAGACCTGCTTTGTTGCTACAGAAAGGCAGATAAACGTTTTTTTTTACGTTTATCGAAAGCAGTCTATGATCTAGCCATTTTATAATGTGGGAGAAGTTATTTTCAATTTTGTTTTTTTCAGTTTTTGCCAGGTTTCATCTTCGTATATAATGACAGTATCATCCGCGAAACTTATTATATCACAATCTCCTTTTGTGAAGAAGAGATTGTTCATATATATTATGAAGAGAATTGGCCCCAACACCGTGCCTTGAGGTACACCACACGTAATAGGTTTTTCTTCACTGATGTGGTGTCGTATTTTAACCCGCTGTGTTCTGCCAGTTAGGTATGACCTCATGAGAGTATGCGCTGTACCACGTACACCCGCGTCTTCCAACACTTCTAGGAGGATTGAGTGATCGACAGTGTCGAAGGCTTTTGCCAGATCTATAAAAACTCCTATTGTTGGTTTCTTTGCATCTATTGCACTATACATTTTTGTTGTTAATGCCCTAATAGCCTCTTGTGTCGATTTTCCTTCTCTAAAACCAAATTGTGATGCCGAGAGAATGTTGTATTTTTCAAAAAACGAATTTAATCTTTTCTTTATTATTTTCTCAATTATCTTACTAAAGTTAGATATCAGCGCAATAGGACGATAATTAGACATTTCGGTTTTATTGCCATTTTTGTATATTGGTATAGCTGTAGATATCTTAAGTACAGAAGGAAAGATGCCAGTTTCAAATGACTTATTGATTATATAAACAAGGGGAGGAGTGATGTAGTCTGCAATCATTCCAATTTCGAAATATGTTTCTCGGAGTGGAAAAATCCCAAAGTGGCAACGGTGTTGATGTTAACCATAGTCTGAAATATAGAAATTAATATACGATCCTCGAAAATATTGCGTACTCTCCCATTATTCAAATTCGGAGGAATATTTCACCTGTAGATATAGAGAAACATGGGGGCAAATTTCCCACAGGAATCCCTCTTCGAACTCTGTTATATAAAGCTGAAAGCTACCCCAAATCGTAAATCCCCAGAAACTGGCATTATTTCGGTCGTTAAATCAATGCTGATAATGCTAAAATATGTTATGTTTCAGAGTCGTGAAAGTAATTTGAATGCTTCAGGGTTCGTGGGATTTCAAATCTATGTTGGGATCATTTAAACCAGCAAACGAAACGATGTTATCCTCTGACAACGGTAGAATTTCTGATTGGGAAAATCAACGATTCTATTTTGCAGCGAGAGATATGTTGGGTTATCCTCTGGAAGAGGGTTGCTGTTGATTTGGAACAGCTCATGGCTAAGAAGATGATACATACTTCAAATATTGAAACCTCTATCAGGTAATGGTGATGGTTTCATAAAAAATATTTCACATCTAATTGAAAAGTTAGATCAAATTGACATACAAACTGAAGACATGTTAGTAAGTTTCGATGTGAAAAGTCTGTTCACCAACGTTCCTTTGAAAAAAACTTTAGAAATTGTCAAATCAAAATTAGAGAATGATGGAACACTTATTAATAGAACAAAATTGAATGTAGATGCGATCATGGATATCTTAACTCTTTGTACAGAAAAACGTATTTTCAATTGAAAAATGATTTTTATGAACAAGAATTTGGTATGACTATGGGTTCACCACTCTCTACAATTCTCAGTAATATTTATATGGGGTATTTTGAGGATTCTTTCATAGAAAGTTATCCAAATGGTCCAAAGGTGTGGTGTGGTCAAAATGAACTCGACACATTTTTGGTACATATCAACAAACAAGAACCAACAATAAAAATCACATTAGAAACAGAAAATAACAATGAACTTCCATTTCTAGACGTAATGATAAATAAATCGACACACCATATCTTCACTACACCTCAAACCACCACACAAGTGTCAAGAAAGGTATTGTAAAATGCCTTCATGACAGAACAAATATAAAATGTAACTCACAAGAAAAAATCAATGATGAGATAAACTTCATAAAATCAGTATTGAAAGAGAATGGATATCCAGAAAAATTCATAGACAGACTTTGACAGAAATTGAAAATCCGAACACAGTCCACAATCCTACACAAAATACACAACCTGTATCAAACACTATACCTTGTGTCCCTCGTTTGTCTGAAAAGATAAAACGGATCGGCAACAGGTATAATTTTAAAACAACATTCAAAACAAAAAATACTTTACGGTCAATACTCACACATACCAAACCAAATAACATAACGGAAAACACAAAAAGTTGTATTTATCAAATTCCTTGTTCGTGTGGACGAAAATATATCGGTGAAACGTCTCGACCATAGGAAGTGCGGAAGAATGAACCCAAGATGTATATCAGGAACAGACAGATAGACTGAATTATCAGAACACATTCTTACTGCCGATGGAGATCACTCAGTAGAATGAAACGACACTAAAATTATGACGAAAGAGAGCAATGGCGGGAAACGAAAATTAAAGGAATCTGCTATCATCATGCTGTCTGGTAAAGAATGCATATCTATGAGTTCGCTTGATATGGATGGCGGATATCTGCCCCTCCTGAAGGACAAAATGTTATGTAAGATTTGAAATATTCGACAATTGTCAGTTACGAAGATTCTCAACGAGAGGTATTTGCATTTGAACAGGAATTTGCGTATGAGTTTTGAGAACAGAAACGGATTCAGTTTTCGAAAAGTTAACGATAAGTATTTTCATATATATTAGTTCCTTTTATTTCTTTGATAGGCAAAATTTGAGTTTTACGAGAAGTTGCCAACTAATTGGACTTGTTCTATCAAGAAAGAACTGTTTTTCAATAGACAGCAACTTTCAGATTGAAAATCTGCCCTTCTACACTTGTATAGATTCCAATATTGATTCTTATTTTTCCAGATTGTGGTAGGTTACAATACCCAGAAAACTACGGAACAAATATTGATCCACCACAAAATAATGACGTTCAAACATAACTTGATTGAAAAAACCAAGCTGAATGCATTATTCTTGAAACGTGAGTAACGAAAACTTTACCTTGGAAATTGCATGAATATGTACAGCTTATCCAATCCATCTTGGCACAAACTCAGATACTTTTCCAGTTGCACACTGGTAGTGTAGACCATGACGAAAGAAAAACCAACTTCTAGGAATGAATTTCAACACAGTGAACACATATAATAGGTATTTTTTCATCTTAGTCTACTTCACAGAGATTGCTGGGCATCACAGAAAAAATACACCAAGCTCTGGAAATAGGAACTCCATGTCTATGCCTATTTATTGATTTAAAAAAAGCATTCGATACTGTCAGCCATCAACTACTCTTAGAGACGCTCGAAAAAATAGGAATAGGAGGGTACTGTTATAAGCTCATGGAGAACTATTCGAATAGAAGGACCCAGAAAGTGAAAATTGGTGTGTCTCAAAAACCATAGATAATGGAATACCGCAAGGCACAGTTCTGGGTCCATTGTTATTCAACCTATATGTGAATGAACTGTTCTCAGTCGATAGTAAAGGTGACATCATAGGATATGCTGACGACACTGTTATTTTTTATCAGGCTCCAACATGGCAGGAATTGAAAAATACTGCAGAAACAGATTTCAAATTTATTGAAGATTGGTTTGATAGCAAATTATTGACAGTGAATTTTGAAAAAACCCACGTTCTTCCTTTCAGTTGCAACAAATCAGGCATTCCTCCTTTTCACCAACTAGAAATGAACATAAATGGAAAAATATTGAAATTAAACTCTGTAAGTGCAACAAAATATCTAGGAATATATCTGGACACACATCTCAAATGGGATTATCATATAAAATATGTTACTGGGAAACTCCAAACTATTCTAAATAAAATCCAAATATTTAAACAATTATTTACCCATCGGAGAAATGAAAGCAATCTATTTCTCCCTCGTACTGTGCTCAAAAGCCATCTCCATCGATTAGAAGAAATACAGAGACGGTTTTTGAAATTGATCCTAAATAAAAACTCTAGATACAATTCCAATAGCCTCTATAGGGAAACACAAATCATGGATATCAGGCAATTATTCTACTTTTAAAACAAATATCCATGGGGATGCTTGAAGACTGGCTTTAAATCAAATATTCGAAAAATGAACAATTTGTTCAGGCCAGCCAGTTGTTTTCTACTAGGTGTTAGTCCGTCAACCTACAGTGTAGGTGAGTTGAGGCTGGCCTGAACAAATTGTTCATTTTTTGAATATTTTATTCTACTTTTGTGTGAATATGAAGTACCACTTCCAAAATCATGAAACTGAGATTCCTAATCATGAATACAATACACGAAACCGTAACAAACACACCCTCCCGCAAGTTACGAAATCCAAAAGTCAAAGAGCATACTCTTATATTTCAATAAAAATCTATAATAGCCTGCCTGAAGAAATGAAACAATGTAGAAACAAACAAAATTTCAAGAAAAAGATGAAGAAGTATATAAATGAAAATGAAAGAAAATTGTTCTCCCAGCTATTTGAATCCTAACAGAATATAAGCATTGTACTTGTTGATTGTACTGATTGATTTTTCTAATTGAATTGTGTACTCTTTGTGGCACTTTGGCTGATTCTATGTGTTGTATTTTTTGTATTCTTAAATTTTTTGTTGTCTGAATTTTTCATATTGTATAAAGGTATATATTTTCAAATCAACGCAATTTTATTTTATGGTTTTACATCTGTATGTTCCAATTCTATGGGAAACAAGTGCTTTGCACTTATCCTTCAAACACTTTGTTCACTTCATGTATTTGTATTTTGTGCAATTTTTTTTTCTCTACTATGAATAAAGTCCCTATTATTATTATATACGTTATTAGTTCTGTGCTTGATTCTTATTATACAAAATATGCCAGATGCTAGAACGAGAAGTATTATTTTTTTAGATTTTATTTATTATATTTATTTATTTTTATTTTTCCTACGACCACCTAGGAAAGTAACACATATCACACTCTCTTTTTCCATGGAAATATAGAATATAGCCAAACTTCGATAATCATAAAATGTCTGATAACAGCGATATGGGAGAATCACCTTCGACACCTTCACCGCCAGAAATACAGTTAGAATGATTTAAACGGTTATTTGACAAATGCAAGAGCTATTTGAAATACTTGGAAGAGACATGGGTTCGATTCCGGGCTCGTGACACTTTTTTTTTCAATTTCTGATCTTCTCTTCGTTTCTCATCGTTTTATTTCTCGAAGTAATACCATTTATTACAATTTTGTACAATTTAAAAAAAAAAATTCGTTCAATTAGTATTATTTGTGCAATACAAATATAAATATAATATTTGTAAATCTTCACTATTCATCGGGTGTAGATAAAATAGCGTATGCAACTCTCATGTAATGGTTATTAATACACTCGCATCAATCATACGAAACTCACCTTCGGCTCGTTTCGTATCCCGGTTGATGCTCGAGAATTAAAAACCATCGTTGCATGATCGTTGCATAATATACTATTATCTACACCCGTACTCTAATAATACCCTTATATGCTCACCACCCGTTTTATAATGAAATCCATTACGATACAGATTTTCATTACGATACAGATTTTCAACCAATAGAAACCCATTATTTTTCAATCAAGCATGATGTGCAAGCTTTGCATTTTGACGTTTGTCAAGTCAAAATCAGTAGGTATTGAATTTTTGAAGAATTCAGTCAATTTTCGATAATCGAATGAAAATGTCTTATAGCAGTGATATAGAAGAATTACCAGCGACTCCACAGATGTCTTAGACAAGAAAAAAATACAATCGAAAAGATTATATTTTTCATTTGACAAATGCAAGACATATGTTGTTATTTTCGTTCATGTCGAATGTGCTTTCATGGCCGAATGGTCAGCGGCGCGGGCAGTGATCACAAACGTTCCGGGTTCAATTCCAGACCTCGGCAAAGACTTATTTAATTTTTTTTTCTTCTCATTGTTGTATTTTCGGTGCTTATATCATTAATTATAATTCTGTAGAATTTTTCAAAGAAATACGATTGATTACCCACTATTATTGTGTTCAATATAAATACCTAATATTATAATATTTTTAGTTCTTCATTTTTTATTGGCTGTAGATAAAATAGCGTATGCAACTCTCATGTAATGGTTATTAATACACTCGCATAAACCATACGAAACTCACCTTCGGCTCGTTTCGTATCCCGGTTTATGCTCATATATTAATAACCATCATTACACGATCGTTGCATAATATACTATTATCTACACCCGTACTCTAATAATACCCTTATATGCTCACCACCCGTTTCATAATGAAATCCATTACGATACAGATTTTCATTACGATACAGATTTTCAACCAATAGAAGCCCATTATTTTTCAATCAAGCATGATGTGCAAGCTTTGCATTTTGACGTTTGTCAAGTCAAAATCAGTAGGTATTGAATTTTTGAAGAATTTAGTCAATTTTCGATAATCGAATGAAAATGTCTTATAGCAGTGATATAGAAGAATTACCAGCGACTCCACAGATGTCTTAGACAAGAAAAAAATACAATCGAAAGGATTATATTTTTCATTTGACAAATGCAACACATATGTTGTTATTTTCGTTCAAGTCGAATGTGCTTACATGGCCGAATGGTCAGCGGCGCGGGCAGTGATTTCAAACGTCCCGGGTTCAATTCCAGACCTCGGCAAAGACTTTTTTTCATTTTTTTTTCTTCTCATTGTTGTATTTTCGGTGGTCATATCATTAATTATAATTCTGTAGAATTTTTCAAAGAAATACGATTGATTACCCACTATTATTGTGTTCAATATAAATACCTAATATTATAATATTTTTAGTTCTTCATTATTTATTGGGTGTAGATAAAATAGCGTATGCAACTCTCATGTAATGGTTATTAATACACTCGCATAAACCATACGAAACTCACCTTCGGCTCGTTTCGTATCCCGGTTTATGCTCATATATTAATAACCATCATTACACGATCGTTGCATAATATACTATTTCTATACGTATTTCTTTGACAACTATCGAACAACACAGTTCCGAGATGCACACGTTTAGTCAGGTTCCTTGATTGAATAATTACATGATCGCCATCTTTTTCTGCCTCATTGTTCCACTGACCGGACTCAATATAATTATTTCTTCTTCTTACTCGATTCAAACTACTCATCCTATTGATAAGGTGTAGAATGAAATCATACATGATTTTGCCATGAACTCCCAAATGAAAGTATGAATCTTATCGGAATGCATCCACTCTATGCTAACGAAATGACTGTATCCTCTGACAACGGTTGAATTTCTGATTAGGAAAATCAACGATCCTATTTTCCAGGAAAGGATATGTTGAGTTATCCTCTTGATGTTGTTTGCTGCAGCTCACGGGTTCAGGGTATTCAGGATTATAGAAAGCTTCTTTAGTCAGAACACTGGTCCGATAACTGAAATTACAATCAATAATTCCGACATGAAATAATACGTTTAGAGCAGGATAGACATAGCTCATCAAATTTGAATCTACTGGAGATTTCGTAATCGATGAAAGAAAGAGAGTTTGAATTAGAGCGAAGGTTTCCTCAACCTCATCAAATTCGATAGATAGAAAAATCGAATATTTTCGAGGTTTAGAGTGATAGCCATTTCAGCATTCAGATATATGATCAGTTCTTGGGGAGAAAGATGTTTTCAGGAACTGATTTCTGTTTTTTCCGGTTATAATTGCACGAGTGCATAAAAATTACCGATAATTTCGCAAGAAAGCGTGGTATCTTATACAAATTGCATTCGGTTATTTTCATATTTTGTAAAAGAGCCCTCGGGCTCGGGCACCCTCGCCAAAATATGAAAATAAACTTCTAAAAATTGCAAGTTTATTTTCATATTTTGGCGAAAGTGCCCGAGTCCGAGGGCTCTTTTACAAAATATGAAAATAACCGAATGCAATTTGTATAAGATACCACGCTTGAATGCAAAATTATCTGGTCATTTTTATGCACGAATGTTAATTCATTGGAATATTTCACGAATAAAGAAATTCTCAAGGAAATGTTATTTTTTGTTCATTTATACTTTCCTCTATAGATTGTATGGAGCACTCGCCAAAACGCGAAATTTTTTCTATTTTTGAAGTCTATCTGACATTTATTTGTGTTGTTTACTGACGTCTAGGAAAGCTTTTTGTCGTTCAGGTTCGTCCTTCGGGGGTCTAGGGTGAAGATCTCGGGTTTGCTGGAGTTTAATAGACTTGTGGATTTGGGAATCGGAAAAATCGTTTTGGGTAAGTGCGTATTTGAGCTTTTCCATTTCATTGGATCTATTGTGGTTATCGGTGAGTTTGAAGGACCTATGTATGAGAGAATTCAGAACCAAATTCAATTGTGCTGTGTGATGATGAGACTCGGCATTTAGGTACCGGTTTGTATGGGTTGGTTTGCGGTAGACGGTGTGAGTGAAAGAATTGTTGGATTTCCTGATGAGAACATCCAAGAATGGGAGGCAGTCGTCCTTTTCTATTTCCATAGTGAATTGTGAATGGTGTTAAGGTGGGTCAGGAATGTTGGTAGGGTTTCAAACTCATGAGGCCAAATGACAAAGATGTCATCTACGTATCTGAGCCAGCAACCTGAACGACAAAAAGCTTTTCTTCCATATATTCATGGTGTTACTGATAAAATAAGTCAAATTATGACACGACATGACATCAAAACCATTTTCACAGCTAACAACCAAATATCCACCTACCTTCGAACACCCAAAGACACAATCCCCAATGACACCCAATGAATATATGAAATACCATGCTCTAACTGTTCCAGAACATACCTCGGCCAGACCAACCGACGAGTGTCCTGTAGAGCATATGAATACGAACTAGCAGTCCGTAATTCTGACACAAACTCAGCATTATTCCAACATGATTTAGAAACAGGCCACAAAATAGATTTCCAAAACACCGAAACCGTTGCCACAGCCAAAAGCCTCCAAACCAGAGTTACCCGTGAAGCCATTTCAATCGAAAAACGTCCCAACTGTCTCAATAAACGTGACGATTCTCAAAGACTCCCCAATACCTGGAAACCACTCTTGGTCCCACATACTTCTATTTACTCCGACTTGAGAACTAATCCGTTCGGACCTCCCATCGACTGTCCGATCCCTGATCCTGCCATAATTACTAATGAACCCTTGAATCCCAACAACCTTTAGGACCGGTTTTTCAATACATGATATCTATCAGATAAAAATAACCAACAGTTTCCATCCTAGTCACCGTCAAACTTTACTCACGAGCACCATCTCATTTCTTTCATCTATCCGACAGATAACTTATTTATCCTTGTATTGAAGAACTGGCCCTCAATCCTCGATCTCCAGTGATGATAGCCAGCTAGTAAGACGACTCAGACCCAGACGCAAGGTCACTCAGTCTTGAAAATGGCTCCGAAATGGGAGCCGAAACGTAAACAAGAAAATCATTCCAGACGCGGATCAACCGGAAGTCCCAGCCAGCACATTTCTAACCGCAGAAGCCTAGCCGAACAAATATATATATATATATATATATATATATATATATATATATATATATATATACATATATATACATACATATAATGGTGTGATGGATAGGCTTCCGCGGTCGGATATGTGATGAGTGAAACTTCCGGTTGAAACGGAATATATATGATGAAAACTTACTCGATGATACACGTTAGGCTCACTTGTACACCAGAGAAACTTCGAGCAATTTCATATTTATAAGTGCACTCACCGAATTGTTGAAGCCTCATTCATCCATGCGGAAAATCAGCAAAACAGCAGACATCAGATTATGTTCAGAAATCTGAAACAAACAAAATCACGAATGAAAATCCTCGTCTTCTGTTTGCAGTGTTTCACGAGCAGGAATGCCCAAGTTAATCCGTATAAAGGTAAAACCGGATATAATGAAGACGATTTTCCACCTCATGAATTATACTGAACGCTCTATCGTGTCCTTTTTTCTCTTAATTAAACCTCAGACCTGTTCTGCGAGTCGTTTAAGAGGACAATGAATCTTTGAGCAATCCCAGAAGTCAATTACGAGCTCGGATCTGAGATTGAAAAGTCATTTATTCGGAAGTTTTCATGTCGGTCTGGAGATGTATGAATAAGATCCAATCATTTCAGTTTGGTGTTGACTCGGCAAAATTATTTTTTCGCAGCAGGATCTGAATTTGATCTGACTGAAGTGATATTACTTTCATAAGTTCACTTATGCTCATAGTGCAAGCGCTGCGAAACATTCCGTTTGAAAAAACCGATGACCTCATTCTGATTGATGATCTGAGTTGAGGAAGA
>JAVJAQ010005096.1:0-11285 GCA_032362365.1 Zygogramma bicolorata | reverse complement strand
TGATATGAAATGTAGGTTTATTTCGGTCAGTTTAATCGGGTGAACAGGTTTAGAACTGTAAAACTCTTTGAAAGCAGTCTAGTCTTCAACTTTTTCATTGGTTATCCGCATTGAAAAAAATAATCTATGATGAATAGTGATTCTGCGGTGCACCCACATACAAACAAGTGATGAATATAAAATAGCTGATAATGATTTTCCGCATATTATATGATATTCAAGATTATGATGTGAATTGTTATCTAACAATAACATACTTATCCTCTAAATGAGAAACTGTCCATTAAATGTTATGGGAACTATCGGATATTGACTCAATAGAGGAAAAATATTTGGAGTATTTCCAACATAGAAACCGAATAACAAAAGCTGTTGCTTTTATACAGGGTGTCCCAGAGAAAACGAAACGAGGCCGATATTTTATATTTATCGTTCACACACAAAAATCGATCGGACCTGTCTATTTTTGTTGCAAGGGGGGCATCTTTTTCACATTTTCTCAACTTTGTCACTTCAAACCCTTCGGAGGGGTTAGCTCTAGCCCTTAAATCTTTAATGGGATAAGGATGCATGCGCGTGATACCGCATTTTGAAGATCGAAGTCTCTTTCCGAGGCGTTTTAATTTGATGCGGTATTTCTCGAGAAATAATTGTTAATTTAATAACAAGTCAACATTGACATTACTTCGTATCAACTTTCAACTTGAATTGTTAGAATTGTTTTCATGTTTTTCGGAGTGTTTGATACATAGAAGGAATATTTCAATAATATAAAATTAAAAAAGTGACTACTATTTCACTTTTCATTTCAACGAGTGTTCAAAATTGGCCTCCCACTTCCAGTAATAGAAGTTTTGTTCAAAACGATTGCGGACGTTCCGAAGCATTACAGGTGTAATATTCTGAAATTATTAATGATACGTTGGTGTAAATCATTCAAAGAATCTGGTTGAGTTTTATAAGTGATACTCTTCAAGTGTACCCAGAAAACAATCAAACAGTCTAAAATCCGGTGACCTTGATCCTCTTCAGCCGATCTATCTCCCAGGAAAGGTTTCATTCAAATACTGACGAACCGCAAGGAAATACTGAAGAGGTGCCCCATCTTGGGGAAATGTCAAGTCATTCGCACTGTTGACGTTTCAAATATTTAATATTTCAAAATGTCCCAATTTGGTTGTGTACTGACGAGAATATCAATGAATTTGGTTTTGCTCTGCATTCTTTTCTACAATAATTAGCAAAATATTTTCTATCCGAATAACCCTCGAACATTGATAAACGCTCAAAAATTTTATAACAACTTTCTCAAGCTTGTTGCTCATCGGAAACAGACCTCCGCCTTCGGCGTCGGTCTGTTTCCTAGCAACAAGCTGTCGAAATCTGTTATAGAATTTTCGAACAATTATCGATGTCCCTGGGTTATTACTACTGAATATTTCCCTCATATATAAAATGTCCCATAAGAGCAATGCAATTATCGAAAACTTACAGCGGTAATTGCATTGTTTCAAGTCACCATTACAACAAATTTGAAACCGTATCGCTAGACGTCAGTAAACAACACAAATAAATGTCAGATAGACTTCAAAAATAGAAAAACATTTCGCGTTTTCGTGAGTGCTCCATACAATCTATAGAGGAAAGTATAGATACACAAAAAATAACATTTCCTTGAAAATTTCTTTATTCGTGAAATATTCCAATGAATTACATTCGTGCATAAAAATGACCAGATAATTTTGCATTCAAGCGTGATATCTTGCATTCGGTTATTTTCATATTTTGTTAAAGACTTTCGCCAAAATATGAAAATAAACTTGCAATTTTTAGATATCACGTTTTCTTGCAAAATTATCGGTAATTTTTATGCAATCGTGCAATTATAACCGATAATAACAACATTATAGACAGCAAACATGTAGAATAAGAAATGAAATATACAGATTTCTATTATTATTTCTTTGAAGAACAAAATTTCGAATATTTCAATTCTTATCTGGAATTATGGAATGCTTGACAACGATGTTGGTACTTCCTGGATGGTTTCCAAAAAAAAAATTACCAATTCATTTCTTTTCGATTTGGAAAACACATACTTATATTGATTTTACATTTTTTCAAGTGATACCCACTGTTGAATGCACAAACATACATCAACAGTAACAGTTGTCATAGCGGTCTGATTCATGAATTAATCATCCAAAGCGAATTGAAATTGTCGCAGAAAATTACATTACCGGATTGCATCAATTCGATCGAATAAGTCGTAATGAAATCAACATTTGCCGCAACTGAAATCGCTGAAACATTTCGAGTGAATGTTGAAGTTTGAGCAATTAATGATAAAAGCAAGAAACCGAGGCCGACAGAGTTTCGACAGAAGTTGCAAGAAATTGCTTTAGTTCCACGAGTCTGGAAATTAATTTGCTAATGTTCGGTAATTGTCGTGATTCCTCGAATTTTTTTTTAGATGTTTCTTGAAAATGAATAATTACAAATGTATAGTTTCGTACACCAGAATTCAACATAAAGCATTTAGTGTTTTTGGGTTTCTGAGGTTAATAACATAAAACATATATATAACTCGGCGATTATATTTGGGACAGCAGCAAAAGCGAAAGTGTACTCTTCTCGGTACTCTTATAACAATATATTTCCAATATTTCGACAATCGATTGTTGTCATCATCAGGGAGCTACAAAATAATGTTAATGAATGAAAAATTGACACAGAATTATTTTTCCTAACTAACATCGTTAGTGAGGATGGTCGCATGAGATGGTTAAAAAAGTCAGATGACACATAGTAAAATTGTTTTAAAACATTGATACGTATCAGTACAATAACTAAAATTACTATTGAAATAGCCAATAAAACGGTTCTTACAATTTATTCCCTCTTTTCTAATGTTGAAGACAAAGTTCCAAAATTATCCCAGTCAAATGTGGTTTACTGTATTCCTTGTAATGACTGTGACTCTGAGCATATCGGACAGACTGGAAGACTGTTGAAAGATCGGAAAGATCGCATTTCTTCACATAGAAGCGACTGCAGACTCCATCCTGAAAGATGTGCTCTGAGTGAACACACTTTCAAGGAGGGACATTTAATGAATTACAGTTCCACAAAAAAAAATTATCAATTGAAAGGAATGTATCGAGGGGAATGTTCTTAGAAATGGCATTCATTTCTTAATCAAAATATTGAATTTATACTTTTTCACAAAAGTAATTTCAAATTTTCAATTATTTTAATACTATATTACATTTTCCCACCTCCTCAACACCTCTATCAACAGTAATTCTTCAGTGACATTTGACATTTTCGACAAATGACTTTTGGCGCCTTTATAACCACAGAATTTCATGCCTTTTTATCATTTCCACATGGTGTTAGTCACTACACCTTTTCATTAAAAAGGAAGATAATAGTTTTTAACGTGTTTTAGTTGTTGTACTGATACGTATCAATGTTTTAAAACAATTTTACTATGTGTCATCTGACTTTTTTAACCATCTCATGCGACCGTCCTCACTAACAATGTAAGTAAGGAAAAAAAATTCTGTGTCAATTTTTCATTCATTAACATTATTTTGTAGCTCCCTGATGATGACAACAATCGATTGTCGAAATATTGGAAATATATTGTTATAAGGGTACACTCGCTTTTGCTGCTGTCCCAAATATAATTCCCGAGTTTTGTTATTAACTTGTCAGCAAAGACTTCCTCTCCTCTATTCTTTAGACAGGAGAATGGGTTATATATATATATATATATATATATATATATATATATATATATATATATATATATATATATATATATAGAGAGAGAGAGAGAGACTTATTTGGGTTGCAGTCTGGGGATGACAATTAGGCTGTTCTCTTTGTTTTTGTCGAGCTTTCGAAAATGTTTATTTTCTTTCTCAAGACTCTACAATATGTAAATGTATAATATGAATTACAATATATATATGTATACTTACAAAACGTGAAAATCAATTAAAATTATTAAAAATGAATGACATATTTCAGGAAGATCGGGAAGTCACTTGACGGAAGTTGAGTCATATACAGAGTTATTATTTTTTAATTATCTACTGATATTATAATTGCAAATGAGGGAGTATTATATTCAATGAGGATGAGAGTTATCATTCGTATTCAGATTTTTATGTAGGATATAAGTATATATATTGCTCAGATCACTAATATCTGTTCGTTTATTCAAAACAATATCTTTTTTATTGGAGATGTGGACCATTTCTAGAAATAGTCTCTTGGTCAAATTGGTCTCCATGTCTAAAATTTTTACATTTTCATAACTCAACCTATGATCTAAATCAATTGAATGTTCTGTCAATGCACTTGATCTTATATTCCTTCTGCAGTCACTCTTATGTCCAGTTAGTCTATCTTTCAAAAGTTGTTTTGTTTGATCATAGGTTGAGTTATGAAAATGTAAAAATTTTAGACATGGAGACCAATTTGACCAAGAGACTATTTCTAGAAATGGTCCACATCTCCAATAAAAAAGATATTGTTTTGAATAAACGAACAGATATTAGTGATCTGAGCAATATATATACTTATATCCTACATAAAAATCTGAATACGAATGATAACTCTCATCCTCATCGAATATAATACTCCCTCATTTGCAATTATAATATCAGTAGATAATTAAAAAATAATAACTCTGTATATGACTCAACTTCCGTCAAGTGACTTCCCGATCTTAGTGAAATATGTCATTCATTTTTAATAATTTTAATTGATTTTCACGTTTTGTAAGTATACATATATATATTGTAATTCATATTATACATTTACATATTGTAGAGTCTTGAGAAAGAAAATAAACATTTTCGAAAGCTCGACAAAAACAAAGAGAACAGCCTAATTGTCATCCCCAGACTGCAACCCAAATAAGTCTCTCTACATAACGCATACAGTCACAATTTCGAATAAATATATATATATATATATATATATATATATATATATATATATATATATATATATATATATATATATATCAGGCGTTGAAGCACAATTTGTACACTATCCACATGTGAGTTGAATCAATGGGATAACATTCGTTGGATATTCCAAACTTGAGGAGAGAAATGAAGAGCTGTTTTTAATTTCCTCATTAATTTCATTCACCCAGGATGAATCATTCAGTCCCCAAATTCAAACAAGCAAGTTTTTACTTTCGAGAAAAACTGTCGAAGAGTGGCATCAGAGTATATATAAATACATTAGGGATTTTTCCCACAACATGCTTTGTATAAATTTAACGCTATGGTAAATCACTCCTAAAATCAAACCTTGTTACTCTGATTGACCTATCGCTATTGATATTCAGGAGAATGATTTATTTTGTCTTCGAAGCATGAATCTGAGAATAATTATAAAACCATCAGAGAGTGTTTGCGTGCCAATATTTTATGTTTCATGTTTTGGTTCCTTTTCGAATTAAATCTGAGAAGAAAATTCAAAAATTTCCTCAGCGCTTCATATTCTGCATAAAGTTATCCTTTTTTCTTATTGAAAATATGCTGTTCTTTCATAAAATATATGATTATTCCACGGTTTTCCTTGAAGGGCTTTTGTCTAATTTCCATTGCCGTTTCTTTGTTTGTTTTCGCTGTTCAGTCGTATGTATATCAGACCAAAGATGATATTTAGTAGTAAATTTAATGAGTGAATATTCAATCTCATCAAGTTTTTTTTCCTGAACTATAACAACCAAGTCTCATCTAATAGGTACTGATCTTATCAAAAAAATGTTTTCTTTACCGTTATGATTGAATGAATTTTGCAATATCATTGTTATAATTCAATGCATTTATTTCCCTGATAAACTGTATATCTGTGAATACATTAGTCATTTTGGAGACTGAATTCGGTTGATATTTTTTGATTTCATAGAGAATTTTATTCTTCATGATTTTTTTTGCATCGCATAAGTATAATCTAAAATGCTGTAGTTGGATTTCATATTTACCAAGTTTATCTGAAGTACCCTGATTATTCGATTTCCATCTGTCGAATCTACCCTGGAATTTTCATCTTATCCTCTTCATTCAAATTTGTAAGATTTTCTCTTTATTTCTCTTCAAATCAAACAGCATAACCTTATTGAATTTATTACCTTATTGTTGATTTGTGGTGCAAAGAAAACAAAACAAAAACACTACGCCAAAATGAGTGCATTCAATTACTGTAAGTTATGTGGAATGAATTTTCATTGGTACTTGCCATATAACTTTCAGATGTTAGTTTTGATTTGAAGAATTTGTTTATATTAGGTATGTCCACAGATTTCCGGCCACACATGCTGGCGTAGAGGAACATGAAAATCTGTGGCTGGGATACGATACTATGAGCACCCGTACTAATATCTGTGGCTGTAAATACCTATTCACTATATGTTGAACATGAGACTATTTGGTGTATGAGTTTTGTGAAGAATCTCGAGTAGATTGTCATGTTCATCACCGTTTTCTTGTCACCCATACAGATTTTGAGCAAAAATCGTTGCGACAATTGAACTCAATTTTTGAGATTCCTTATAGAATTGGAACCAGCTGATGTGCGTTCATGAAAATCACAGAACTTTTATAGAATCTTGGATACATCAACATAGTGAAAACCGTTTTCTTGTCACCTATATTTCGAGAAAAAAATTGTTGAAACGATCAGACTCATTTATTGATATTCCTTGTAGAATTGGAATCATATCGTTTTGTCGACTACTTTTATGTAAATGGGAATAGAAAACAAATCCACAAAAAACTTACGACTCTGGATAAAATGAATTGGAAGGAGTATTGAAGAGCTGATAATACACTTCAATATTCACAAAAAAAAGTTCATTGTCGAAGTTTGCGATATTTCAAAAAATGGGAGTATTTTCCACTCGGATAATATTCATTTTGCTTGAAGTCCCTACTATATGATAAAAAATATGAAATTTGACTACCTATTGCCCTATGCGCTATATATATGGAAATCCATATGATGGCGGTCACTGTATAATTTTTAGATCAAAAAATATTGATACCGATAATTCGCAGAAAAAATGCCTCGAATTCGATGAAGTCCCATATATCATTTGTGATCGTCAATAAGAAGATAAATTTCTCATTTACATGACAATAAATTTACAATGGCAACGTCGAGCAATGAACCGCGGAGGCATAAACAAGCACGAAAGGTGAGTCAAACGAAATCTGCAAAACAGAGCCATTGAACTTTTTCGATCTGAGACAAGTAGACACGCCCACAATTTCCGAACGGAATATAGACAGGCTTCGACAAGCAGCAGCTCGAACTCAAGGTCGTTGCGGTAAATATCCAGCGTTGCCAAATATGAAAAAATATCCCAGAAACTGCAAAGTGTATGGTTCTACAGGGAAACGATGTAAATACGATGTTTTTATTATCGCTTACTCGTTACATCTCTAACAATGCAGGCGGCAGTTTGAGCTGGTATGGGGCGGAGAACAACTACTACCTTGGCTATAGGTCACGTAGATAGCTAAATGCATGTTATGCCTGTTTCACACTCTTCAGGAATTGTCAGTACGATACAGTTTCTCCAGCAACAACTGATGCACGAATTCCACAAGACGCACCAGTAATATACCAAACTCTATGTATCAACATACAAATAACGATATTGTGCAACATCTTTCAGCAAAATTGAGTATATTGTAACCTCTTTCTTTTTACCGACTATTTTTGCAATATACCAATCATTGTAGTTCCTAGCGGCATATCTAGCTCCTTTATACCTTCACCAAAAAATAATTTCTTGATCTGGACCGGTGCCTCCACCAAATATTTAGCAATCCGCTCTTGGTAAAAAAAACTTGCTTGATATCATGTACATGTCTAACTGAAATGAAATTGCCTCCAAGCGTTTAAACAACAATAAATATACACAACAATAAATATTTTGATGTGTTTTGATTTATTGAGTTTTTTAATGAAACTTTTTCACATTTCAGTCGTTGAAGATTATGTTTATGAATTTTCCAATTTCGTATTAATTCTTGATATTTCAATTTGGATTTGATGAGTTTGTAGACAAGATTCAGTAGAGTTGAATCACAGTGGAAGTTCAAATCGATTTCATTCAAAGTTATAAAATTAATTAAATTATTATGTTATCTGATACAGTTCTGTCCATAACAAATATATAACGTTTGCTTGAATGTGGTTGACAATGTTGCTTGCTGAGTGGTGATGGTTCGGACTTTCATTGTATAAACTATTAAGTCTATTGAAACCTGTTACTAAGTTCTTTTTATTAATCAAAACTTTAATTTTATTCCTTTGACCATAAAATCAATTTCAACCTTTTCGTTTGGATTTGATTGCCTGATTCAATTAGTATTTTATATAAGTCTTTGTCATTTATGCTTAGTAACAGGTTTCGATAGATTTATAGACAAGTCCCAATCAATACCCCTCAGCATAGGTATGTATCATAAATACACACAGCAGTTTATCAAACAATAACCTATTCAGAACTTGTCATTGAAATCGCCCCAAATCTCCTATTCCACGTATATATCATAATAATGAATTCATATTATATCATTTAGGTTTCGTCAAGTATTATACGTTTCTTTTACTTTTTGTAAATATCAGATGAATTTCAATTGATTTGATGTTTATTATAAACCGATATGATTTAAACCGAATTTTATACTGCTCAAAAGCTAATGCTGAACTTACTCCTGACTGATTCACACTAGGTGTATATAAATTTGGCAGACTCACATTGGAAAAGGCTTCAACAACGCGATATCTTACATTTTTACAGTAATGTTTTCGTACGTTCGCCTTGCTTGGAATACGAAAAAACACATTATCGAGTGTATTTTCAATATTGTTTTTGCCTTTCGGTACAAAACAATACTTGTTAAAAGATTCGTCAGCTTCTTCCATGATCTATATAGCAATTAAAACTGATAATATGTTGAACTGAATGAAACGCTTGGGTTAAACTGACACAGGACATGTCCTGTGATGTCATCTGAAGCGCCCGAAATATGATGGCGGTAGAACGGCTCAAATTTGTTTAGTGTTTCACAAGACACTTTGAACAATAATTTGAATATTCTCATGCCAATTCGATTGATATGAGACATGATGAAAAATCATGCAATGTCAGTACTGGTATTTCAGAATTCTAAACTGTCAAATCCTTTCCATTTCGCAACCAGGAAAAAATGTTCATCCACCACATAATAATAACTTTTTAACTCAATTTCATATTTTTCGATAAAGATGCACAAGACAGTGCCAATTGATAAGTCACATTTTGTTCAATTTATCAGTACGTTCAGAATGTTATTATATTGTGTCAGATGAGATCGAATCGTGATAAATTTGGCTACATGGAGAATCTGGCAACAACATCAGCGAGAACGGTCGCTTTGATGAATCCTAGCAAAGCAGATTCTCGTTTCTTTGGTTTCCTACCGACTATGACGAAACGCGATACGAATATGAAAAATTGAGAGGCGTGAATCAGGGGCGTCTCTAGAAAAGGGTCGCATTGTTAAAACTCGGTTATCCCGAAACCGAGAGAGATTGGCACAATATGAAATATGCATGATTTTTTGTTATGTCATGAATTAACCATTTACGTCTTCATAACGTAGACAAAAATATAAATAGACTTGAAAATATTCCAACTACATATTTTTCGAAGTGAAATCAAAAACATTGAGTAAATTTTAACCGTACAAACCCGACAATTGAGGCCGGCGATCAATGTATTCCATGTTCATTTCCAATTGCATTTGGAAACCATAAAACATCTTGAGTTCAAATGTGGCACAGTTATTGAAAAAAATGTTGAATTTTGGAATGAATCAAAAAAAAAATCATCTCGCTTGCTTTAGATGTCTAGTGACGTCTATCAAGTTTGTTTACTATTCAACTCAGAGCGTTTCAGTTTCAATTGCTATACAGATCATGGAAGAAGCTGAAACAACTTCTTATTCAAGTATTGTAGGGTATCGAAGTATTTTTCCGTATTTCAAGTGATGCGAAAGTCCAAAAATAATGATGTGAAATGATGAGAAGGGATATTATATTGTTGTGAAGATCAATTTAACGTGAGCGTGCTATATTTATACAGTACTTCTCAAGAGTTCTCTCCCCCCTCTTATATTTGAAACTATTGTACATAAACAAGTGAAATTTGGAAACAGAATATTAAAAGCTGTTTACTTCCCTACTAGTGATGATAGATGACGAAATCGGCAAAGATAACGTCACAAGGCCATTTGACCAATATTGTTAAATGGATCTCTATGGCAAGCGACACCTCTTTTGAAAGGTATCGAAAAAACCTATTCAATGATACTAATTTTGTTTGTGTTTATGTCAGTTTTGGCAACTCGCTTTTGAAAACGCAAATATGTGATGGATTAAAAAAGTTAATACCAACATTCAACGTTCAAGCTCTGCCTCTGGATAGTTTTTCAAATGAGCTGACGTTTTTCTACTAGTCCAAAGTTTTGATAAGAGGTGGGAGGGCACTTTTGAGACGCGCTGTATACAGCTCAATGTGAATTAGTCAGACGTACGTTTTGCATTACCTATTTATCAGTGGGAAATTCGGTTTCGAACTAACTTATCCTACTTAACAAATTCATCGGAATATAGATTCATAATATAAATCTCTGCCTTGGTCATTTATATGCAATATGCTGCCACTATGAATGTAAGTATTTTCGGTAAATTGTCCGATTGTGCTTCGATGAAACCACTTTCAATCATCGTTATACATCCACTACAAATCTAGATTCATTAGAATGAATATCGTGCCGACAAATCCACTGTTGTGTCTTCTGATGTCACATTTCGTTTAGACCAATGGTGACGCGTTCTTTATGTTTGAATTTCCTTCCATAATTCTTTGATTTTAAATATTTCATGGGTTCAAAAAATAATAACTGAATAAAGAAAAAATACCTTCAAGTTATAAGGTGACGATAATAAAGGTCCAAGAAAAAAATATTTGAGACAAATTTAAATTTATTCCCTAGTCACCAACAATACTGTTAATGAAACTGGCAAGAAATTATAATTCGAAATTAGACTTCCATGTTCGGGAAATGTGTAAAAGTAAGTTTCACCCCATTTGTCAAATCCTACTCTAGGTCTGATATTGAAGTATGCTTTAGAAAAAACTCTGCCTTCGAATTTTATTTCTATTTGATGAACCACATTTTTGAAAGTGTCTTTGA
>JAVJAQ010005095.1:0-15915 GCA_032362365.1 Zygogramma bicolorata | reverse complement strand
CTTCAGGGGCTCATACATCTTGAGTTTGACTCCGATGACAGGGTATTACGACTTCGTGAAGCAAATTTATATGGATTCAGGTAATTTGGGTGCTAATTACTTTATCTGGAGCGGAGTTAAACTAAAGATGTATTAGCCTTTGGAGATGCTAGCCACTCGCGCTAGGTAAACGACAGGAAGAAATTTCATAAAACGACGGCTTTGAAACCCGAATAAAAGTAGTAATACTAAAGTTATACAGTGTGTCGGACTAAAGAAGCAGACACTCCTAGATTTTCACTATAAGGAGGAAGAGAAATGTGAGTTTTCGAGAAGATATACTGGTTGATTGTCATATTTCCCAAGATAATGTGAACTACAAACCCTACCTCTAAGTACAAATCCACAAGCAAGGCCAGTTCTAGAATTTCTCTAAAAATCGCTAATTTCAAGCAAAAACAGTTCAAGTGTGAAAAATTATCCTTGTGGAATACCTGTCTTCACAGAAAACCTGCATTTATAGACAAGGGATCGGATGAACAAGTACATGAAAAGATCAGATAGAAAACTTTTAACAAAAATAATTAGTCGCTCATCAAAATCACTTATGTCGCATTGAAACGTTATCGTATAATTGATCTTGATGTGAATTTTCCAATTCTTTTACCATTTTGTCGAATAGAAAAAAAAAAGTGTTTATCTATTACTCACTTGCAGAAAATCTGTCATTTGCGTTTTGATTTCTAACTCGGTTGTGGGAAGTTCAATCTGTTTTTTCACTTTCTTTATTCTCACATCCAAAGCATTGATTTCGTTATGTAGTTGTTCAACAGTTGTTCTGGAATTTGAGTTTGTTTTTTAACTTCAACACAACATAGACATAACGAAATACTCACTTAGCGGCATCTTCTAATACACCAATGTTATCGGTAAACGACAGTAAATGCTTGTTTTTCTTCTCGGCTTGCTAAAAAATAGGGATAATATTTATTTTTCGGTTTTTCAACGATAAGTCCAGTAACTGAAGATCCGAAACTAGGGAAAGCTGTGAACAAGTCTATGCGTTCTTCACTTGTGGCTCAATTTGTAGGTCGTCACAGATGTTTTCAAAGGACCCAAAACTTAACACGATTGCGTTCATGGCAATGGCCGAAAATGGCCCCCCAAACCCAGAAAAATGGGTTTTCCGCCAATATCTGGCTAAATATACGAATTAGAGAATTTTCGTTCATACAAAAATTAAAGATCGTCTCATTATCTACAAAAATGATCCTCATCATTTTTCCGAGAAATTCAACAGTTCTCGAGATGAAAAGGAACTCTCCTAGTTAACTGCACTTATTCTATGAAGAATATTGTGTCTATGCCCATTCACTTGGAGGCGGGCGACGAGACTGTTTCATAACTCAGGCAAAAACTGAAATTTTTCAATGATTCAAAGTTAAAGATATAATGGGGAAACCCGTAGCTATCATTAGCATGAATGCAATCGTGTTAAGTTTCGGGTCCTTTGAAAACATGGGTGACTGATAATCAAGTAAAAGGAAGAAGTGAAGAACGCATAGACTTGTTCACAGCTCTCCCTAGTGTCGGATGGGGTTTTACTGGACTTATCGTTGAAAAACCGAAAAATAAATATTATCCCTATTTTTTAGCAAGCCGAGAAGAAAAACAAGCATTTACTGTCGTTTACCGATAACATTGGTGTATTAGAAGATGCCGCTAAGTGAGTATTTCGTTATGTCTATGTTGTGTTGAAGTTAAAAAACAAACTCAAATTCCAGAACAACTGTTGAACAACTACATAACGAAATCAATGCTTTGGATGTGAGAATAAAGAAAGTGAAAAAACAGATTGAACTTCCCACAACCGAGTTAGAAATCAAAACGCAAATGACAGATTTTCTGCAAGTGAGTAATAGATAAACACTTTTTTTTTTCTATTCGACAAAATGGTAAAAGAATTGGAAAATTCACATCAAGATCAATTATACGATAACGTTTCAATGCGACATAAGTGATTTTGATGAGCCCACTTTCCGTTTAATTTGTTTGTCCAGATGGTGCCCAGTCGTCATCTCAAAATGTTTATCTGTCAATTCTACTCCAAAATATAGTATTTCTGCATCAATTTCATTATTCCAAGTTTCAATTTTTTGGGTTGCAAAAAGTAAAAGGGGTGGCATTGAAGAAAAGCACTGTATGATCATTTTCTCAAGTACAGGATCCATCGCTCAAGGCCAGTCCATTTTTATTACCGAAAAGGCCGTTAACGTATTTGTAAAACATTGCTTATTTGCAGCAATCCTCGTGAAACATAACGGAAATTCATAAAATATGACTGAGATGCTAAACCCAGTCATCAAAAAGGAGCTATAGAATGTAAAACATATTTCAACCTCTTCAATATTCATTTCTCGTTCATTTCATGAATTTCGAATTATTGTGAATTGAATAGTAAACTTAACATCCCCCCCCCCCCCCCCAAAAATTGCTCACCTCGGCCTTCCGAAATGATTAAATTTCCGCCTATACTATCGTTCAGCTGTCTTATTTACGTTCAAGAATTTGCCCTATACAATTACTGAAACTATATTATGTCAACTCCTAGCCTAGGAGAGTTTACTAAAAATAACAGAATAATTTAATTTGACTTTTTAGAACTGTCTTGGAGAAAGATCCCTTGATGCAGGTATTTGGCTCCTTGAGGAACTGTTTTATAGTCTCGTGAGAAATCGATGTTTATAGCTAGAGATGGCACGGATAGTGGTTTGGCCGGATACCGGATATTCGCCAAGCTACGAGGCCGGATATCCGGCGGCTGGATACCAGATATTATTGGTGAACGAGATCGGAAATATGCGGGCGCGTTCGGGTGCGTTGATGGCCTCGAGCTGTATTCTCGTGATTAAGAAACGTATGAGTTTTTCCTGAAGACATCTCGGATAGATCGCAATCACGACCTATACATCTGGTGGTCAGTCAATTCGAATAGGTACCCGGAGTTGTCAAGGTTTCCTAGAATTTATCTTTCAGCACTTGACAGTTGGCAAAAGGCCATTTTCAGAAGCTGGTCTGGTATATGAAGCCAATCGGGTCGCCTCTCACCAACAAATGTTAAAAATTTGTTTTCATCTACAATAAAATTTCCAATTGTGGATTTTGAGTATTTAACCAATCAATAAAACAAACATTTTTTAATTTTGTGATCTTAAAAATAAGCGGTGTTCATAAGCTATTGTGGTATGATTTGCCTTGTGTGAAATAATGTGATTTTTTAAAATTTCACTATCCGGTATCCGGCTGGATACTGAATACTATCCGGTATCCGGCCGGATAGTGGAAATAAGACCAGATAGTTACTGCAGATATCCGTTTCATCTCTAGTTTTTACTAATCGTCAATGACACTCAAAGAAATTTTGGTTAAGTCGAGGGTGATTAATAAGTTTCTTTTAGGTGCCGACTCGGATTCCGAGTAATATAGCGAAGAGTTCTTGTTTGGATTAGAATTATATTCAAAAAATCCACGTTAGAAGTGAAGAACGTGATTCAATATAAAGCTGGAAAAAAACATTTTTTTTAAAGAGGATTTCGTATGACAGTATTACTAATGGATGAAAATATACCATCGTATTAATGGATGTCATTTTTGTTTTAGCTGTCGTAACTGGTTGGGGAAAAACATTCCAAGAACAAAGCTTCGTGACTCCAGTTCTGAAATTTGTTGTCAGCACAGTACTGACCAATGATGACTGCAAAAAAGCAAGTCCTAGTTACAACGCAGTCATCAAGCCCAGTCTTCTGTGTATATCGGGTGAGTGAAAAAGCAAACATCTAGACCTAGACAATATCATACGAAAAGTATTTTAACTATTCTTAATAGATTAATGAGGTAAATCGAATTTCCTAATGAAATTCAACAATTCGGAACATAAAAAACATAGTATGTCCTGAAAGGAGTGTATGCTTTAGATAGGGAAATTGGACCTTTTCTGAAAATATTTTTAAACGCTTTTGAATGCTTATAACTGAGGCATGTAGAAGTACTTTTTTTTTCAATCTAGTATAATTTATCTTATGTATAGGAGAAATAATAATTTCTCATCAATTATTTTCAAAAAATGCGAAGTGGCAATATTGCTTTTCAATGATTATTTGAATGATTAATTGTCATAACTGACATTTTCTAATTAGTGTTGTTGATAACAAATAAATGCATCGTTTTCTTTCCGATTCGTTCATTTAATTGAATTATTGGGCATATATTTGATTTTAACGCTTTCAACTAGATCTTATGACCGGGAGGAGATGGTCCAGAAAAGCCTTTGGAAATATATATTGCAAATTCGATGTAAACATAGACTTTTGACACTCTTCCTGCTGAAAAAAGATAATACTCAATCGGTCGGATAATGTAGATTTTATCAGGGTTCTCCGGTCTTGAAGTGGGTCCCACTGTGTCTAGCCTACCTATATAACTTTTTAACGTTCTGGGGGGTCTGGAGAACCCTCTGGCGCTCTGCAAGATTACCGCCTTCAGGTTATCAACTTCTATTTAATACCATTTTGGTAGATAAATAACAATTACATTTCAATCATCGTATTTTCTGAGTTGATGAATATGTCAATATAGGTATCATTATTACAAAAAAAAAACAATCCACTTTTCAAGTGAATCGAAGTTGCCAATTCAAACGTATAATTAATATGTCATGTTTCAGGTGATGATCCGGTTGGTTCATGCCGGGGTGATTCAGGAGGGCCCCTTGTCGTGAATGGCTTACAAGTAGGTGTGGTATCTTTCGGTCACAAGAATTGTACTGCTGGTATGCCTTCAGTCTTTACGAGATTGACGGAATTTACGGAATGGATTTCCAATAATTCAGATGTAACTCCATTGTATTAATAAAATCTAATCGTATCTCATCGTCAATTATTATTGAACCATTGTTGTGGGGGATATGGGCTCATAATAATAATAATATAGCATCTATTGCCCAACAGAAACCATTTACAAGGCAATTTTCAAAGGATAGCAGATGTAATATAATTAGAAGTATACTACCAGTGTTACAACTACAACCTACAGAATATGGCATGGATACAACATAACAGTTAAAAAAAATAACAAACATGATTAATTCCCAAATTGCTCATAGATGTGCTCGTGATTTATTCCTCAATTCATTCTCACTGCAGTTAAAAATATCACAAATATTTGATAATTTGTTAGCGTTTGAACACATCACATCAATTGGAGCTTTAGACATAATATTTGTTTAAGCTCTTTTACACTTAAAAGTGATATTTGATCTAGACTCTAATCTCGGCACATGAAAATCTATTTGTGATAATAGTACAGGGGAGTCCACCTCACCATTCAATAGCTTATGTAGAAATATTATGGATGCTTGATTTCTGCGTTTTTCTAAAGATACGAAATCGAATTTACGTAGTATATTCATATAATCAGATCCTCTTGAAGGATAAACTCCATCAACCTTGGAGCATAGAAATTTAAAAAAATTTTTTTTTTGGACCTTCTCGATGGTTGTTGGGGATTGGCTATAAATGGGATTCCATATTAAAGATCCATATTCTAGTTCAGACCTTACTAGACTGAAGAAAAGAGATGAGAGTACAGTTATATCATTAAAGTTTCTACAATTTCTAAATATGAAACCATATGTACGATATGCTGCTTTAGTGATTTCGTTTATGTGAGAGTTAAATGTAAGCTGTTGGTCGAAGTGAACTCCAAGTCTCTAAATATTATCAACATGTTCAAGAACTGTATTGTGTTTGGGTAAAAACAGTATTGGATTTTCTAGTGAAAGTCAATACTTTACATTTAGATATATTTGAGAATAGTTGATTTTTCAAACACCATTCGTGCAAAGAATTGATTTGTTCCTGTAGTATAATACAAACATCCAGATTAGAAACAGAAACATATAATTTTAAATCATCTGCAAACATTAATTTATTGCAATCTAGTGTCTCACAAAGATCATAAATAAATATCAAGAATAACAAAGGCCCCAAGTTGGAACCTTGTGGCACTCCAGTGGTCGCAATATAGTTTTGTGAAAAAAATCCATTGTATGTAACATATTGGGTTCTATCATTCAAATATGATTTCAAAAGGTTTAGAAAAAATATTATCGAAACCCAAACAAGTAATTTTCTTCAGGGTAAAAACAGTATTGGATTTTCTAGTGAAAGTCGATACTTTACATTTAGATATATTTAAGAATAGGTGATTTTTCAAACACCATTCGTGCAAAGAATTGATTTGTTCCTGTAGTATAATACAAACATCCAAATCAGAAACAGAAACATATAATTTTGAATCATCTGCAAACATTAATTTATTGCAATCTAGTGTCTCACAAAGATCATAAATAAATATCAAGAATAACAAAGGCCCCAAGTTGGAACCTTGTGGCACTCCAGTGGTCGCAATATAGTTTTGTGAACAAAATCCATTGTATGTAACATATTGGGTTCTATCATTCAAATATGATTTCAAAAGGTTTAGAAAAAATATTATCGAAACCCAAACAAGTAATTTTCTTTAGAGGTATTTTATGGTTTATTTTATCGAAGGCCTTAGAGAAATCAGTATACACCGCATCTACCTGTCCTCTTCGGTCTAATGATTCACATAAGTATTGACTGAGAATGGATAAATTACTAATTGTAGATCTTGAATTCATGGAACCATGTTGAGATTCAGAAATGACATGTTGAGTTGCCAGATAAATGCGATCACACAATATAATCTCCAAGACCTTTGCAAAGTTATTCAGGATTGAAATTGGTTTATAATTACTAATAGAAGCACGTTCTTGAGATTTGTGAACAGGACAAATTTTAGAAATTTTCCAGTTATCAGGAAGGACCGATGTTCTAAAGGAATTAAATTAAAGATTGTACTGGGCAATCTGCTCCCGGTGATAAGATTTCGCACAATTTTGAGTCAATAAAAAAGAAACCTTCTCCCAAAATTTCAGCCTCCAAACCATTCCGGAACATCTTCGAATAAGCTCTTCTTCAGCACAATTTTTTAAGGCAATACAATACTAAAATAGACATTTTGGCAACGCCGCTCATGTTCGTATTTTGGGTTGCAATCTGAAGTCTGTGGTAGCAATGTAATATTTAAATTTCACGATCTTTCGAGTTTCTAAGGGGTACGGCCGTGTGGGCAGAGGTAAATTTCGAAAGAAATGTGGGCTGGACTTCAGCCTTCGTGAGCGAGCCCGATGTACTTCGTGAGAGTCAGTGGCGTAAATAACGCCTTGGCAACCTTGGCGGCGCCAAGGGGCGCAGTGCACGAGGGGGCGCAACAAAAGGCATTCAATAACAAAAAATAATATCTGAAATGAGTAAACCTCATGAATGTCATATAGATAGAGATAGAGGTACACAATTGACAATTGAAAAAAAACAGGAGGAATGTGTTGGTACTCATTAAAGAAATTTAAGTAGTCTAAGTTCTAACTGATTATATTATAAGAACTAATTTTCGCCACGTGCAGTCAGTCGCAGCGTGTTTGTGGAGGTAAGAATTGAAATTTTCGAGATATGACGAAAAGACATATGACAAGAATTTGTAAATGTGAATATTTATAAAGTATGACGTATGACTGATACAACAACTATTTGGCAATACGTCACTCCTCTGAGTTCAGTAAATTGGCTAAATGTTCACATAAGCAGCAGCCAAATAGTTGTTGTATCTGTCATACTTCATGAGTATTTAAGGTAGATTCATGCAACGATCATTATAATTACATTTACATTACACTATCATTACATTTTCACTAAGAAAATGTTGCTGTTCATGCAACTGTCATTACATTATGAAACTGTTGTTGAAATCTTTATGTTTTTCATTTTAAGTATGTTCATATTGACGAACTAATTCTATTGAAGCACCTTGATCCGTTATATTGCTGAATACTAATAATATAAACACAAAAATAAACATAACATAACCTAAAACCGTCAAATGACACGTCACTACACATGCGCAATTGCTGTTTTCACTAAGATTCCTAATGTAATGAAAATAAAGTTGAAAGTTGCCAACTTCTTAGTGCGACTCAGGTAAATGTAATGTACTAATGTGTTGCATGAACGCTTCCACTATAAAATAAGTGTTCAACTTTTCCTAATGATAATGTAATGTTAATGTAATTATAATGATTGTTGCATGAACCGGCCTTTACAAATTCTTGTCATATGTCATTTGTCGTAAATTTCAATCCGAATTTTTATCAAAGGACGTTATATTTGTAGCTTCCCTGAAGATGACAGTATTCACTGTCGAAATATTGGAAATACAGTGTAAAAAGATTACACTTTTTACTTGCTGCTTCACCCAATATCTTCTCTCCTTGTATCCTGACTGGTCAGCAAAGACTACCAATCTATATATCGAAAACGAAAAATTTTTGGTGAAATTTACGTATTTTGGCCTCCTGAAAAGTCAAATGAAATTTTTGAGGCTCCCAACTCGTTTCGGAGATACGGCCCCTCAAAGACAGGAAATCGGGGTTTTACGCCTATGTTTGTTTCTCAGTCAATTCCGCTCGAGATTCCTCCTTTCTATCAGCACAATATACCCATTATATACCACCTTCTTCGTTACTTTATAACCGCATTATAAGCATTTTTCAGTACAAAACTCTATAATGTAAATCGTCATAGAAATTTTAGAGTTTTGTAGTAAAAATGGAAAAATTCGTATAATTCGGTTGGAAAGTGATGAAGAAGTTGATATAGAATGTGTTAATTTTGCTGATAGAAAGGAGGAATTTCGAGCGGAATTGGCTGAGAAACAAACATTGGTGTAAAACCCCGATTTCCTGTCTTCGAAACGAGTTGAGAGCCCCAAAAATTTCATTTGACTTTTCTGTTCAGGAGGCCAAAATACGTAAGTTCCACCAAAATTTTTTCATATTTGAGGCGTAGCCCGATTAACGGAATTTTACCATATATAAATGTATATATATATATATATATATATATATATATATATATATAATTTTTCATATTTGAGGCTTAGCCCGATTAACGGAATTTTACCATAAATGTAAATATATATATATATATATATATTTATAGGGTGGGGGGGCGTATAGCCTGTGTTTGCCAAGGGGCTTGGGTTACCTTAGTTACGCCACTGGTGAGAGTTCGCATTGCAGGAAGGGTACTGGCACTGGCTTGAATATAGACATGTATATAGACTATATACAAAGGTACTGGTACCATGACGAAGGCTGGTAACATATTGTGCCAGTGGCTTGCCAATTTACTTGGTAAGCGCGAATCCCACTATACGTAACGTCACCGTCACGTCTCCGCACCGTCACCGAACCGAAAATATCACCTTAATTCAGGTGGACGTGACTGATAGTGTGATTATGTTCATTGCTTGCAATGTAAGAATATTTACCGTGATGGTGACGCACAGTGGGGCAGAATCCCAAAAAGCTGGCCAAAAATCAGAAAGTGGCGTAAATGATTTTAAATTCTTTCCTCGGGGGTTTCCGGGGTCGCTGATTACGATTCTGTTATCAGAATCACGATTTTCAAAATGGCGGACCCAAGATGGCAGACATAACTTAACTACCCAAATAGCACACGACGTCCTGAAGACGAACCATTTATGTCCCAGTTACGTCGATACGTCCCGGGACGTATAGGAGACATTCGAAGAACGTACATTACCGGATGTACCATGTATGTACTGGTTAGACGTCCCATGTAGGTACATACTTGGTCCCGTTCCAATCGGAATGTAATAAAAACGTACATGCTTGGAAGTACTATGTACGTACTTTATTGAGTGTCCCTGATACGTTTACATTAACTCCTCTTCAGGTACGTACTTTTCGGAATGAATTAGGGACATACCAATGACGTGTTTTTTTGTGAATCCCATGTACGTACTGCTCAGACGTATCATTTACGTACATGTTTGGAAGAACTATGTTCGTACTATTTGGACCTTCCAGGTGCGTACATATTGAGTCCCTTTCAGATACGTATCTTTCGAAACGTTTGCGGGACATAGTAATGACGTACATTTTTGGAAATCGTATGTACATACTATCTGGACGTCTCGTTGACGTACTTTTTTGTACATACTGTTTGGACCTCCCAAGTACGTACGGATTGGGTTCCTTTCATTTTCTACATTTCTGTTAGTATGTACATACTGTTTGGACCTCCCGAGTACGTACGTATTGGGTCCCTTTCGGTTCCAGGGGTATTGGGATTTTGAGAGTGATCACTTAGTGTATTCGAACATATATCAATATTGGTAATGCAATATTCATAATGAATTATTTCTAAAAAAAATTGGAAAAATTGAAACATCGACATGTGGTGAATTTAAATACCAGAAAATTACATACAGAATTTTTTGCACAGCAAGTTTGATATTCCAAAACCGCCATCACATGAGACAGTGATCCTTTAGTCTTTTTTCGAATATATTTTCATTGTTACTGAACTTTCTAAAATTTTAATATTATCTCGAACAAAACTAACTTGAAGTCATCACATCTATAGCACCCAACTCCTTCTTAAAAACAAGTATCTCCGTGCCGTAGAGCGTAACAGTGGTCGACAATAATATCTCCATAGAAAAGGTCGAGAGTTCAAGCCCCGCAGCAGCCAGGTCTTTTTCCAAGTAAGTATTCGGTTAGATGGTTAGTACACTTGAATGAGTAAAATTTCCAACTTGACTATTTGGTAAAAAAGAAATGAATAATCCCGAATATGAAAACTTAGATTCATTAAGTGATATAAAATGATATATCATTACGTTGTTTTCGAATATTGATCTAATATCGCCGAATGTTCACATTTTTTTTGTGGCCACTATTGATATCATCTACAATATAAGGTTAATATTCCCGTAATATTGAACCAATATTGGTCAAATATGTTTGTTCTACTTGGGATAGCGCATACAGAATGGAAAATGTACGTTTTCGGAATGTCCCAAACAGTTCCCCTTTCTGTACATTTCAGGTCCTGTGTGGACTAGAAAAGTACGTACCTGGGATTACCGACTATGCGGAAACGGTAAGTCGCAGGGAGGTCTTATGTACGTCTGTCGGAGACAAAAGTACGTCCTAAATACGTACAATACATCCTCACCGTACATATGCAGTACGTCCACTGGACGTACTTGTGCTATTTGGGTAATTAGTCAAATTATTCAGTAAAAAATACCCAATCGTATTTCTTAAGGGCTTTTGGGATCGCTGATTACGAATCTGTTATCAGAATCACGTATTTCAAAATGGCGGACCCAAAATGGCAGACATAACTGAACTAATTAGTCAAATTATTCAGTAAAAAATACCCAATCGTATTTCTTAAGGGTTTTTGGGATCGCTGATTATGAATTTGTTATTGAAATGTTAATTTTTAAAATAGCAGACGCGATATATGGTCGATTCCGTAAAAATTTTAAATTTTTTATATTTTGAAATAGAAAATATTTCATGATTTTTTTTTTGGTTTGAATGAGTAAAAAATCTCTTGAGCAATGTATTTATTTTTCAAAAGTTTTTTGAGTACAAAGTTTGCAACAAATTAAATAACTCTTATTTATTTCTAGTAACAAAAATCTTGAATGTCATCTTCGATGTTCGAATCATTCGATTCCGATTCTGATGTTGACACACTTGTATCTAAATCGGAATCGTTCCTTGTCTCTTGTCTGATGACTTCAGGTTGTTCAAACATCTCTCTAGCTTCTTTATATAGAGATTTCGCCGGTCTCTGGGGCAATTTCCTGATGCTTGAGAGAAATGGATCTGATGTTACAAGAAGCCTATTGGCCTCTATTTGCTGCTTTCCATCTAGATCGAAAATTTGCAAATAACAGTCCTAATGACTTCTCATCCTCGTCTACTTGTATCACATCTTCGGTTTTCTTGAAAATTGCATCCTTCAAAACGTCCATAACGTCTTTTTGTTCGTTTTTTGAACTGTCTTTCACCATAAAAAAATATCTTTTCTTGACAATTCCATACTTAAAGATTTGGAAGACTGTAAAATACCAATATAAACATGTACAAAATTAAATGAGATTATTCTAAAATTATTTTATGCTTATGATTGTATATTCATAAAGAAAACGAATATTTTTAATATGAATGATGCATGTTATGGTGGATTCATGCAGCAATCGTAACTCGGAATTCGCAAGTCGTAAGGAAGAAGTTGAGTCGATATCTTTCAATGAAAACGTTCATGCAGGTATATTAAGTCGGAATTCGTAAGATATTGAACAAATTTCCACTCTTACGATTCAACAGCTCTTGAGATTGCTGCATGAATGGTTTATATTTTGTTGCGAGTTACGATTTCCGAGCTACGATTGTTGCATGAATCCACCATTAGATTGCTAACTGGTGTCCACAAATAATATGGTTAATTTTCTGAAGATACACGTCCGTTAATGTCACGCCACGTATTTCTCCCGAAAAATTAGTCTAACTATTCGTTGAGCACTCCTGAGCAGCCAGTTTTTTACTATATTATACTTTATACTATACACTATTAGTTCCTTGTCGAAACGAGGCAGAGACTCGCGAAGACATTTTTAAAACTCTATTAGAAAATCGATTTTAGAAAAAAAAAGTTCAATTTTTTATGTTTACTTGTTGCAGAATTTAAATATTTCTAACATACAATACGCAATAACTGTGCATAACTATATATTCTGCATACCTTCAGAAAGTGATTCCATTTTGCAGAATCCAAATTGCGATAGTTTCGTCCGTTTTACAGCAATTTGAAACCGGCAAGAATTTTTTGACGCGTATACTTGTTCAGTGCGTACCGAACGACGGCTGAATGTCGACTGATGCCGAGGCGACCCTAGAGAAGTTATATACCTGATAGGTCCGGTATTTCATGCTAAGACTACCTGTTAATCCGACCTTAACGTATATAGACGAATACATACAATTCAAAAATTTGATTTTTGGCCAGCTTTTTGGGATTCTGCCCCACTGTGTGACGGTGCGGAGACGTGACGGTGACGTTACGTATACTTATTCGGAGAAATTTTGAAATTATTATTTAGGTACTGATTCTGATTACTACAATTTTGTGGTTGACTCTCTGGAAGGATATAATAAAAATGAGGTATTGCACAGGAGATTGTCTAATAATGCTACATCGGCATATATTTATATATTCACAACCTCATTCATCTTGTAGGTAGCTCTGAGAATTTATATTTCCTATCATTTTTTTCCTAAAGAATCTGGCTCTATCAGCGAAATCTGAATCGAGTGCGAGTGGTGGGTACCTATCAGTTTAGTGTTGGGATAATTATCAATGAAAAATTTTCACCCCCACGCCAAAGGTTTCTAGGAATAGCTACGTACAGGCATACTTGAAAATTTCACTGGGGTGTTTCGAGAATAATGAAGTGTTCATGAATCAGTATTCAGTATACTGTGTGCCATGGGTGATCGAGTTTGAGTTCACTATTGTTCAAGGGTTTTGATAGCGAGTTGTTGGTGACTTTTTTTCCAGTAATAACACAAGTAGGTAATTGACTTCTGATATTTTCAATACACTTATAATGACATATAATATGAAGATTATTCTTTCGTAGTGTTTTGGATAATTGAACTACCACAATCTGAAAAAAGGTTCAGAGAAACCAATATGAAAGTGAAGTATTTGTGAATGAGTTTTGAAAACGGAAACGTATTTGATATCCTAAACGTTAACAGAAATGAGTATTTTTTCTCCTACCTCTATCAAAAGTATACATTTCAATGACAATGACCACGATACATTTTAAGTCGATATAGGTGTTGGTTCGAGCCCCGGCAACGCCAACATTTTTTTTTTCTTTGTTTCGTAGGTTCTTGTCATTTTCAGAATTTCTTGAGCATGCTACACTGTACCTACTTCTTAGTTTTGGTTCTTCAATAAATTGTTTTCGTTAGTTCCACAAATAAATTATTCAAAAATGACTTGATATTCGAGGAAGGCTTGAAGCGGTACCACTTTAGGATTTGGGCCCACGCCCCCCCGGGGGGGTTATACATCGATGGAAAGCTTATGAGTAGGGGAACATATCTATGGGGGTCAGGGGGCGCGCAAACCCCTCCTTCAAGTGTAGGAGGGCAAAATCACTTATAGGATTTTCCCATTGATTTTCAATTTTACAATTTAATTGTAATTCAATTTTTACAATTCACACCGAAATATATGTAAATATGTAAATAAATGTAAATGAAAATATTTTTTGCCATTTACATTAGGTTAGGTTAGGTAAGGTTAGGTTAGGTTCAGTATTCACTTAACCCTTTTTCCTATTGGAAATCAATGGAAAAAGTGAGTTTTGCTCATAATTTCTCAAGGAGGCGTTTGCGCGCCCACTGACCCCCACCAATGTGTTCCTCTCCTCAAGGGCTTTCCAACCATGTATAACCCCCCCCGGGGGGGCGTGGGCCCAAATCCTAAAGTGCAGCCCTTGAAGCTCTAGAGGAATAATGTTTCAAAAAAAAAGATTAAATGATTTTTCCTTATATCTTCATTGACTTGTCATTTACAACCGCTTACAGGACGTGGAACTCCTGAAACTTTTCAGGGTTTCTCTTCAACAATGTGGAATTTGCTTTTTAACTCGATTTTCAATATCGGAATTTCAATAACTGTCCACTCTGGAGAGTAGATTACAACATTGATTTATCAATTTAGGTAACATATTGGCATAATATAAATAATACGAATGGTATTATAATTTCAACAGTGACAACATATCGTTCACAAACTGATATATCAATGTTGGTAATACAGTATTTGATTATAAATCGAATAATTCAGACATAAAAACTATAATATTAAAAATCATTGAATTCCAATGCCGGAAAATCACCGACATAGTAATCTTTTTGTATACTAAGTTTCACATACGAATCCGTCTTCACATAAAACAGTAATCCTTCAGTATTTTCCCGAATAGATTTTCACTTCAACCAAAGTTTCATCAAGTTCTTTCCATACATAGAGAATAAAGATTTTTTACTAACAATGTGATGTTGCCTGAAACAGAACTCGAACTAATTACATATCTTTATCACGAACTATACAAATCGTCACCATTTGGTAAGTTTAGCAAACCGAAATAGGTTCTTCGTGAGTTCAAGCCCCGCAACAGTCATTTTTTTTTTCAGGTAAGTTTTCGGTTAGTACATGTGAGTGAAGGTGAATGAATTTCTAAGGTTGAATTCCGATAAATCACAATCAATAGGTACCTATGATTTCTATGTTAGTGCAAGCGCTGCGAAACATTCCGTTTGCAAAAACCGATGACCTCATTCTGATTGATGATTTGACTTAAGAAAGACTCAATAAGTGACATTGTGGAGGTTGCCGGACAGAATTATGGTCCATTTTTTTTTCGGCCTCATAATAAGAGTTTTCGATTCCATCGCTGTAGCAGTGAAAAACAAAAATAATTTTTGACTATTAACATGTTGTTTGGGTGAGGTATTGAAAAAAACGGCATGATCATAATACAGTACAAATTCAATAATAAAAAAAGTGGTTTACATATTGATATGCAATGAAAAATAACAAAACTTTGCTTTCATTCACGTAAGTTTCGACAATTATTTCCGATGCATTTGCAAATGAAAATACAATTGCTTTTTGCAAGTGCAATACATCGTCCTGCATTCAGCATTATATTCGCAAGGCTTGATCAAAGGATTTAGGTGGTTTTGCCATTTGCACCGGGTACAACTTTCCATCTTCTCTTTCATAACCGAATTGAAGAAAGTTCAGAGGCTCATGTATTGGTTTTCAGATATTTTTCCACAGATCTGTTTGAGCTGCAACCTTCAAGAAATGTAGATACAAAGCATCATAA